>JAURVB010012409.1:0-16700 GCA_033002965.1 Piper betle
GAATAACTAAGCGCTGACGGCGCTGACGAGAATGCAGAAGAGTAGCGATGTACCGGGTTATACTCTATGCATCAAATCTTTAATTCTACAATTTGCTCTCGTAGATGGTAACGAAGCTCAAATCATACACCTTCCATGCATCACATCCTGTTCATCTATTCTTGACATTACTCTTTGATTGTAGACAATCTCAACGCTTGAATCTTACTATCTTCCAAACACATTTGCAAGACGAAAAAAAACAAAAACAAAATAGATGGATCATTAGCAGCAGTCAAATTGTCCAAATATCCAAGGCGGCTAAAATTTACACTTCAATTCATATACACCTTCAATGCATCAAATCGTTTCCCCTACTCTACTCTTTGCGACAAATCGTCCACCTTCCATGCGTCACATACATGTTCTTTGGTTCTTATCGTTACACACTTGAATCATTGCGAGGCAAAAAAATTGGATGGATGAACAGACACACTAATCTACAACTTCCAGGAATCTCCAATCCGATCCAAGGCTGCATCAGAATTAGATCAATCAACCAAGAACAGATATGAGCTTAGTCCCTCCACCTGGGGCTCAAGATGGGGAAAAACCCGGGGGGCTAGGTGGGAAGAGCAGACCAGGAGAAGGGGGAGCATAGGGTGCCGGACCCAGGATCCCTGGCGACTGTGCGGAGAAGGCGAAGTTGGGCGTCAATGGCGGCGGGAAGTGGAACCCCGGCGAGAGCGGCGGGTATGGCGACCTCGGCGACAGCAAGTTCAGAAAGCTGCTCGGCGAAGGCACCCCAAACTGCGCCGTCGGCGACGCCAGGGCCGGCAACGCCGACGCCGCCGTCGCCGGCGGCGGAGTGGGAAGCAGGCCGGAGGAAGGGGATGAAGCGGCCGGCCTTCTCTGCCCCGTCTCGGCGATGGAGTTTTGTAGGAACCGCATGTAGACCGAGATCGGCGACTCGCCGGCGTTCGTCCACATCCCACCTCCACCGCCGCCAGCGACGACGGGAGGGGGAGGATTGTGGTTGGGGAGCAAGGGGATGGGAGCGCGGGTGATGGGGGAGAGCGGGGGTGGTCGGATCCTCTGCAACCGCAAAGACGCCGCCTTCGGGAAGTTGGCAGCCGGCGGCGCCGGCACCGTCCCCGGCGGTGGCGCGGCCTGTGGAGGCGCCGGCGAGCCGGTGAGCTTCTGAACGACGCTCCGGAAGTCGTTCTTGCTAATGTTGAAGACCTGCGGCTGCGTCGGCCTTGCTCGGGGCCGGCGCCGGCGCCGGCGAGGGCGGGGGTTGGGGAAGGTGGACTGGTGGAGGGGGCTCTTCCGAATGCTCTTCCCGATCTTGTTGACGCCGAGGTGATCGTTGTTGGGTCGCCTACTCTGTAGCCCAGAAGAGTTCATCCTCTTCTTCTCCAATCCACCTTCTTCTTCCTAGCTCCACCACAAACCACAGAACAGCACAGACCTTTCCAACAAATCTTGCCTCTGCATCAATACGCCGCAAGCAATCGGTTTGTCTATCTTCCACACCTCGCATCAATTCATCTTCCTAGCTCCAGCAGGACCAGCAAAGAGCTAGAGAAAAGCCCAGACTTTCCTCTGCAGCTACCTCCAGAATCAATCGGAGACAATTCCAGCAATCAAATTTCACCGAATTGGAGCTTGATGCTAAGATAAAGACACCTCCCAGAGCTTCATCTCTATCACCTCTCCCCAGCTATGGGCACAAACTGCACGCAGCAAATCAGACAAAGTGTATGACTTTCCGGTATAAAACTGATCAGGGGAGAGGCGGGAATAGAACTATGTGGTGGGGGAGTAGGGAAGAAGGAGAAGAAGGGTGGAGAAGAGAGGGGGAGGAGGTAGAAGTAGGAGGTGTGGCAATGAAGGAATGGTTGAGGTGAAGGCCGTAGAGGAGGTTTGATTCGGGGACAGCGGGGTGTCGAGTTGGATGGCGTTTTCGTAATTAAATGTGTGATTAATTAATTACGATATTAGCTGTCTAATTATGTTGCTAATAGTCAAAGATAGTCAATTTATAAGGGAATAATACTTTCCGGTTCGCTAGAAAAATGTATTTTGACTTTTTTATTTTAAGTTAAACGGGTGCTTTTAGGGAAAAGCACGGCAATCGGAAAACAAGTTTTGACTTTTAATCGGCGGGTAGACTTGGACTTGGTTTAATTTTAAACTTTTAATTTAAGTTGCTTCTTTAATATCTATTTATTTTTTATATTAATGAATTTTTGTATAACTTTTAATAAAATATTATATCTAAAGACAGTGAAGCCATCAAACTTCAAAGTGTTTACTTTAAGTTGTCTTATACTTTAGTTTGGTTAAATCAAATATAAATCTATCTCCAATTCTTGCTTGTAAAAATTTAATTATTTTTATTAAATTATGCTTGTGCTAACTATTTTTCCAGTAAATTTAAATATGAATGTCTTAAAATAACATCCAGACTTGGCTTCACCTTAAAAAAAGTATATGCATGACTTGGCTTTGGCCGGTTTTAGGATTAGAGATGGTCATCTAATTTACCGTCTTATCAAATTTACCTGTCTTATCACAGGATTGGAAGAGAAATATTAAAAATTAGATTCACCTTATTATAAAGTAGTGAAAAAAATTTATCAATATTTAACTGAGCTTAGACACTTATATCTAAATATAAATTATAGTGATAGAAGGCCACATTGTGACTATTTTAATGATTTAATTGAAGGTTATTTAATCACTTTGCATATAATTATAAAATTCATCTTTACCTCAGCCCTAACATTAAAATTTCTAATTATCATAGTTTTGCTCTCGTGAGATTATCAATTTAGACTCTTCATTTATTTATTTCCTAGTTTGTAACACTAATTTTTTATATTCCTATATTTCAGATGGTTGGCTCAATGATATTTTGTGAGTAAAAAATTATTTCAAATTATTATAATTTTTACACTACTTAATATTTTATTGCTATGATATATGTAAATAAAACAACGAAAATTCAATCATATATTAACCATTCAATTGATGGCAAAACAGTAAAAATTCAATTATAATAGAACTTTATAAACATCGTTAATTGAGCCATTTAATGGATTTGTAATTAATGGAATGTTAACCATGGATTTAGATGCTAATTATTCTAGTTTGTAGTTAGAATAAAATGGATTCTCGATTGTCAATAAAGTAATTAATGGTAAAGGATGGGATCTGTCATAATTTTTTTAAACTTTTCTTCATTTTTTGTCATTTTCAATATGGTGAAGGTAATTAAATAATGATTTTCAAAAATAGACTACTGATTATCCATTTTTATTTCTATAATATATTTTATTGTAAATAGTTTTGTTTTATTAAAGGCATGACTTTATTCAATTGCAAGTATTTTTACTATGAGCACTTTGATTAACCAACCGAACTAAACTCATTTTGATATTTGGATTCGGTGTTAGTTCAATTTGGTTGTAATTTAGTTAAAACCAAAAATCAACCATACTTAGTTTGGTCGATTTGGTAAATTTTTAGTCGAACTAATTAAACTAAATAAACCAATAAATAAAAATAATCATATTTGTATCACTTATTTTACTTTTTTTCTTCGTTGTAGATGTATCTTTATGTATTTTTAGTCATCATGATATACAAATAAAAGTTTATAAAATCATTATTTTTGTTTATTTTATTAAAAATGATTTATTTATGTATTTGTAAGAGATGAAAGTTTAATATATTATATATTTTTTACATATTATACAATGTTCTAAATTAAAATATTATTTATGTAATTTTTCATAATAACTTTGTAATTAACCCTTATATGTGTACTAACAATTCTTTATTTTATAAATAAAATTTAAAAATAATTAGAGCAACTGCTATATAACTAGTACTATTAATGATAGAAAACCATCATTTATCACTTTGGTGAGTTTGGTTAAAACCAAACCAATAAAATTAATTTAGTTTGGTCGATTTGATTATCATTTGTAATTTAGTTTTTATTTGGTTAATTAAACTATGTCAATTCGTTTAATTGTGTAAGTGGTTGGTTTGGTTTTAACGAAACCGACCAAATGTTTACGGTTGAAAATGATAAAAATATTTAATAATTCTCTAAAATATTTCATTGAATGGTTTATTTGGTTGTAGGGATTTTTATCATTATCAGTGAGATGAAGGTTTTTATAAGATTCCTTTTTAAAATTCATTACATACATGAGGTTGACTACATAAAAATTAAGGTGATCTAAATCTGGAGGTTGGGTTGGAATGCAAAGGGACGTAGAATTAGTTCAATTGAATTTAGTGAATTTTTGTTATAAAAGTATCATTTTATTAATCTTAAGTACTGGATTAGATCATAGCTTGGAAGAAGTAAGTCAAACTCAAACTCTATTTAATCAATTATTTTCTTCTTATTTTTACTTAGTAAGGTTTATCTTTCAATCTAATTACCTTATATTTAAATCATGAAATAATTAAAAACTTCCGGGGCCCAGTTGGATAAGGGAAATTTATCCATCGAATAATTGGAAATTTCAATTGGGTCTTGGATGCAAAAATACAAAACAAAAAATGCCCCTAAATATTACGATCGGCTTTTTCAATGGGCCCAAAGAAACCCACAAAAAAATGAGTTTTTTGGCCCATTCTCCTATTATATAGATCCAATCATTGAGTTAAAAAAAATTCAGTCATTAAAGAAAATGAAATCATATAAATATGAGCACAAATTTTCAACTTATTCATTCATCTTAATTAAACAGGAATTGTAATAAAATAAAACTGCTAGATTGGATGAGAAGAATTTTGTCAACGGTACAAGTGATATTCATGAGTCATAAGTGGGCCCAAAAACAAAAATCTACTATGTATAGGGCATGGGCTATTGCATTTATGTTCATATTAGAATTCTGGCCTTTTTTTAAATGCTGATTGTGTGAGAAAAAAGTCTTAAGATGTTTAATGCTGATAAAAAAATTGAAGAGTTTTTTCCCCAATTATAAGAAATTGTGTTAGAAGTTTGTGAGAGAGAAAATTAATATAATTTGAACAAATGTAAAACAATTGTAAGTAAGGTTCTAAATGGTTATCCGATTTAGTGATTTACTAACTGATTGGAATTAATAAAACAAAAATTGGTCAAAATTTTATTTAATTATGTTACCAAATGGTCAAAAACTCGATAAATTTATTTAATTATAGTACATGTTATTAACTAAGGTATAATCGATCCATTTACTACCTTAATTGTAAGATCAAGGTCAAGAATACAGGATGCAATCAACACAAAAAACACGATGTATATAATTGGCTAAAACACTTTTTTTTGTTATATTTTTTTCCCTTTGTTCATTTTGTCGTCTTTTTCTACACGGCCAAGCAATAATGAAAGGTTTTTAAGCATGCCCCAAATGTTTAAAAAATGTAGGATGCGACGTATCTAAAAACATTGCTTCAGAAAAAAATACATCTAAAAATATTTTAAAAAGAGTTATCTATATATATATATATATATATATATATATATATAGGGTAAAGGTTTCCTGTGCAAGAGGCGAAACCCTTACCTGCGCTAGGATAATCTGGGCCGTCCGATTATGATCGAACGGCCCAGATTTGATAAAAAAAATTTTTTTTCCACCACCCCTCCTTCGCCGGCGGCCGGGATTCGGCCGCGGCCGGCCGGGCGGGCGGTGGGCGAGGCGGGGCGAGGGCGGCGTGGGTGGGCGGAGGAGAAGGGGGAGGGCGGCGGCCGGCCGGGCGGGGGGTGGGCGAGGCGGGGCGAGGGCGGCGTGGGTGGGCGGAGGAGAAGGGGGGCCGCGGCGTCTGGGATCCGGCCGCGGCCGGCCGGGCGGGGGTGGGCGAGGCGGGGCGAGGGCGGCGTGGGTGGGCGGAGGGGGGAGCCTCGCGAAAGGGTGGCGGCCGGGAGGGGCGACGACGCGGCGGAGCAGCGCCGCGCCCAGATCTGGCCGCCGCCAGATGCGGGCGGGCAGCCGCGGCCAGATCTGGCCGCCGCCGGCCAGATCCGGCCGCGACAGGCCGGACCTGGCCGTCCCCCGGCCAGATCTGGTCGGGCGACGGCCAAGTCCGGCCTGTCGCGGCCGGATCTGCGCGCTGCCCGCCCGCATCTGGCGGCGGCCAGATCTGGCCGTGGCGGGCGCCGGGGCGGGGGCCGGGGCCGGGGTGGGGGCCGTGGCGGGCGCCGGGGCAAAGGGTCGGCCACCCTCCCCCGCCACGGCGGCGGCGCTCCGCCTCCGCCCCTCCATATGATCTGGACCGTCCTTCTAATCGGACGGTCCAGATCAAATTAAATTTTTTTAAAAAAAAAACTAATAAATCTGGGCCGTCCTTGTAATCGGACGGCCCAGATCATTGTGGCGCAGAGAGCCGATTTCCTGCCTCTGGCGCAGGACAATGCGGCTCTCATATATATATATATATATATATATATATATATATATATATGAGCTGCAACTTATATATCTTATATGAGTTACACCTTTTATTTAAAATAATTTAGTAGGCTCCATAACTCAAAATTTACATAGATACATAAAAAATATAAATGATAAGTATAATTATAAAATTTCAACTCATATAGTGTCTCTATTTATTTTAATTATTAAAGTAAATATAATAAAAATTAATTTTAAAATATCTATTAAGTATTGTATTTTTTGATAATCTAAAAGTTTTATCAATTTCTTACTTATGTACTATATTTTTAATATATGTGAATATTATTTTGTGGGAACCCCAATAAAATTTTAAATTAAATGTGTAGCTCATATACTTTTATACAAGGTGCAGCTTATGTCAAATTTTCCCTTCAAAAAATACTACCAATATAATATTGTGTTTTTCTGGCTCCAACCGACCAAACCAATCAATGAATTCAACAAAATAAGCTCATTCAATAATTGACCTTAAAGCAAGGACATATATATATATATATATATATATATATATATATATATATATATATATATATATTCTAAGAGAATATACCTATTTTTTATTGATGATTTTTTTAGTGTGAACCATTTTCCTATTTTCAATAATATTTATGGTTAACACAATTAATCTAAGATACATGGTAATCTAGCCATTTTTATATTAATTAGGCAAGATGTTGTGCCATATTTGACTTATATTACAAAAAAATTATAGATAAATTCTCATTGAATAATAAGATAGACTATATAATTTAAAATATTATATATTAATTTTAATCGACTTTGATTAAAAAATGGATCCTAATTGAAAGGAGACATGCTTAATAATTTAATTTTTTATTTTTTGTTGTATTTTAATTGATCAAATTTCCTACTTTTAATCACCGATCAATATTGAATTCCCTTTTTATAGTAAGAATAAATTACAATAATTCTGTTAAATTGTAAGTGACTTGAGTTAGAGTTTTTACATTAGCGAACTAGTCGGTTTAAACGTCGATTTGAGTTGAGTCAGTTTCATAACCGTGTGCTAAGTCAAGACCAGTTGTGCGTTATAAGTAATAAGGGTCAAGTGTACCTGAGTATATTATGATTACGTCAGAAAGATAATGAAAAATGAGTTATCAGAGTATATGACAATATGCAATTTTTTTTCATGGATTTGATCCTATAATTATTTTTAGGTTGGATAACACATTAAGATGCGTTATAGAGTAATTTGGGTGGGTTATTAGTTATAAAATATGTCATTTTGATGTTATGGTGTGTATTATATTTTATTGAGATTTTTCCTATTTTTTAGTTTTTTAAGGATTTATTACGAGTTAGTTATTATTTTTTACTCGAGTCGAAATCGAGTTAACTTTTAATCACAAAATTACCCCCAAATCCCTCAATACAGTTCCTCCCAAACCCCTGAGGCCACCCTCAATTCTCATTGCCAATGTCGCCTCTGGCCACTGCACCGTCGTTGATTGGCTCTGTTGAGCCCCGCTAGAGTGTCATTGTGCAGACCCCGGCCTTCTCGGCCATTGCCAGACCTCTATGACGCCTCAACGTTGCACCTTAGCGCCGCTCGTCCCGGCGTAGTTTTGCCACCGTGCCGCTGACGCACTCCCCTCGACCTAGCCGAGCTTTCTGCTCACACCCAGCGCAACCACCATCAAAGTTGGCAAAGGGCCGAGTCGGACAAGCAGACTGAACACAGTTGACTTGACACTGCCGCCGACTATCATCAACACTGGTGTCTCCCTCACTACCACCACCATTGGGTCGATCTTACCGGGTCAGTGTTGACCTATAGCCCTGATTACTTCGCTAGAAAAGTTGCTGAAAAGTTGTCAAAAAATTGCTGGAAACAGCCGAAAAATCGGATTCATTAAAATTCACTGGATCTTTCACCGAATTCATTTAGTCTAACCTGATTGAACTTCAGACGCCACCGGGTGCTGAATTGGAGTCTCAAACCACACAACAAACCCTAGCCGTCGTCGATTGCCGACGATGCAATATATAATTACTTTCAACTTAATTACTTAAAAATGATAATTATTAGCACGCATGCTATAATTGATTGATTGATGTGTTAAATATTTTTATTGTGAATAAAAAAATTAATTGTGTGATTGAATTGTATTAAAATGAATGTTTATGAACTAATTAAGTAAATTAAGTAGGTAATATTAATTAAATGCAACATAGCCTAGGACATCTAATATGGATTGATATATTATTTGATATGAGTTGTGTCTTGATGTGTGTGTGCTATATGATGTGTGAATGCATCATAGTGGGTGTTAGCTTTTAGTTTAATGTGTAGGTATGGAGTAGGAGCTCGCCGCCTAGATGCTTAGACACGATTGAAACTTCTACCAGGTCCGTTTAGGACTAACTTCTGATTTGACTTCTATACTTTATCGTGTTTTGTTTTAATAGATAAACGTGAGTGTCGAGCGATGAATTTATTGTATCCCACTCTCAATGGACCATTTAGTAGCACATAATTTTCAAATTAATAACCCTTAAGGATGAGATCCCTCGAGTTTGTTTTTTAAAAATCAGATCCAGATCACGATGCCTTCAGGCTTTTTATATTATAATCCCTACCCAAGTTTATGTACATATAATTTTTCTGAGTTTTCAATGAGATGTGAGACAAGGGATTACTGACGATCACATCTTGAGATAGGGCATGTGTTCCATTCTTGAGGGATTCTGATAATTCCACTTTTGAGTTGGTCAAACCCAGAGAAGTGTGGATGTTTATGAATACTACTATGCAGTGCATGTCTAGACTTATGGCTTCAAAAGGTACTGAAGGCGTATGCTAGAGAGTACTCGGCCTCTGTACTTAGGGGCCAGGAGTGATACAGAGGATATAGAGGGCTGAAAGAGCAGAGATTGATTTTTCCACACGAGAGATAATTTAAAGTTGCCAAAGAATGAGATGAGAAAGAAAGAGGACACTATGGCACAAGGTCGACCGCTCCTAATTAGTGCCTTTAAGAGAAAATCTATGAGGAAGAATACAAATATTTTCATTTAATAGGAGAGTCAGCTCTCATATGTCAATTTGTTATTAGTTATTTCTGGAGTGATAACACTCGGTATTGACATTTTTTTATTATCTATGTAGGTGAGAACCTTGACGATTGTGCATTATTAAGATTGCGAAGGAGTAGCAATGAAATTGGGCACACATATACCTGTTGAATGTAATTGATGATGTTGAATGTGGAATTAATTTGAATGATGCAAACTTGAATGTTATTTCTGTGAATGGATAAAATATTTTGCATGTGATTGAAAAACTATGAAAAAAAATGAACAGGTTCAGCAATGGAGTTTAAACTTAGCTCAGAATATGAAAAAAATAATGATAATTGAAATATTGAGAGAAATGCCATGTTTTCTATATTTTTATTGTTATATATATATATATATATACACACACACTGCTTGCTGTTGATAGGGTAATCTATATTGCACTTTTAAAAGAGACTCTATTTATTTTATTTTAAAAATAATAATTTTTTTTAATCTTATATATGATTGCATATTATAATATGTATTTAAAATAATGTTAGAACTTAAGTATCCTAACCATGTATTATATATTTGCATCACCATTTTGAGATGTCAAAGGTAAATATAAATTAATTTAACCAAATTAAATAAATTAGCGAATAATTTAATATCGGATAATATTTTTGAGGTAATTAACGTGTGAACAGAATCAATTTAGAAGGCATTTTCCCGGGGCACGTTGATCATGCCTACAGTGTTTGACATTAATCATTCTGTACAAGAAATTTGAGTTGTGACGTTCCAGAAACAAGAATCCAATTTTTTTGAGGCCAGTATCTCTGTTTCTACTTCCGACATGTGGAGTTCGGAAACAATCGGACAGATTATGGGACTTGACAATGATCTCTTTCGCTGGACACAAAAAATTAAATTAAAGCATATAGGGCGATTTCCACCAGACACAACGTCGGCCCCCGACCAGAATTAATTCTTTCTGCAGAATTAATTGATATGTAAAAGATGAATTCATGTGCTTTGGAAAAAAAGCATTCATGCGGTGAATCAGTTGGTAATTTAAATTTGACAATTGAGATAATAATAAACTAATTAACTCAAAGGAAGTTTTTAAACTAATCCAATAATTACATTTATTGGATTTTTTTATCCAAATCATTGACTAGTACGCTCCATTGCTCCAGATTTTGCACTGAATTATTATTATTGTTTTCTAAAAAAAACAAAGTTAGCCACCTAATTGGAGCCAATCAGATGTCTCAACCCATGTGCCCCAACAAATATAATACATTTTCTTTTCTCCAAAGAGCAAGTTAATCTGTCATTCCCTTTTAGTTGATCTTGTACATTCTTTTCATTATGCTGGTGTCCACAGGCAGCTAATGAAAGGTTCTGATCCAGTTCAAAAGCAAGAGCATTAAAATTTTAGGTGCAACAATCAGTGGCTTTTCTACATGGTCACAGATTCACTTGCTAAAACTCCATGACCTTGAGGCCAAGACCAACACTTCTAGATCAACCTCAACCTCTCATTCAAATTGGAACAAGCCATGTTGGATTGAGTAGATTTTATACCCAATTCAACACAAGCCTCACAGGGCTGATCTGGGTCGCCCACTGCCAATTTTCCGACATATGATCATTCGTTGCTAAATCTAGAGAGTTTGTATTGAAGAGGCATCGAATTGCGGGGCTTTGTCCGCCCTGCGAAGTTGGTAATTGCCTAATTGGTAAGGGTCAAGAGCATCCTTTCCTCAAATCCTCGAGGCTATAGTTTCTTTTTGGTAAAAAAAAATGTTGGTTTTCTAATATAGCCTACCCACTTTTCTTTAGGGTCCCGATCAGGGGAAAATTTTTTAAATATTGTATCATTTATTATATTATATTTATATTGGTCCGAGGGTATATTCGATTCTACATCATATTTGATTCAATTGGATTTTAAAATTATGAATAAAATATTCTATTTATAAACATTTAATTATTTTTTATGATGAATCTTTAATTGAATGCTGATTAAAATACCATGGTTTCAAATAAAAAATTGGATTTGGGGAAAAAATTAAAATTAATATATCAAACACAAATTAAAATTATACGGAAATCTAAACCATAGTTGATTTAAAGAGAGTATGTGGCCGATTGATACAATACACTACATAGTATTCAAAACTGCGGTCTTAATAGATATTTAAAATCATGGTCCCAATCCATCTTTGGGATCGAGTAGAAAATATTACTACTTGAGGTGCTCACCCACACACCATCCAGAAAAATGTATAGTTTATCCAACCTCAGGTGCATCACCCCTAACATTCCTTCTACAAAACTCAGGTCAAAATATCTTGCCAATATAAACGATTTACATAGATGAGTGCTAAAAAAATGAAACCAAACATGGGTAAGGGAAACAGATCAAGTTAAGAAGCCGCCAACAAGGAAACAACTCCTAGTTTTCAGAGGAAAAAGCTAATACGTTACAGTTCTATGTTAAGGAATTGGCCAAACCTTTTGCGAGCTCAGCAGCCGGAAATAATATATTATGTTAAACAGAGTCATTGGTGTAAATAACTTTGAATGGGAAATAAATCATTGTCCCTAGGGATCCCACATTAATCCTCTCATACCTACTAATTGATTTACCTAATCCATTTCCCTTAGCTCCTAAAGACATTACATGTTCACAAGTTTCATGCTCATAAAAATAAATTGCAAGAGAAATCTGCAAGTGCCCAACAAAAAACATAAAAGTTCACAGGTCTTTGGTTTTGACGACGCTAAACTCGCGTGATCCAAACATGAGAAAATTCAATGACACCAACAAAGCTACCCAGATTGGCCAAATATCTCATTCTTGTTTATGCTACAACAAATAAGCATTTGATGCTGATATATACAACACATCAAGCTGGAAACAAACTAAATACTGGCACAAAGAGGAGTTCATAAACTAAGAAGAAACAGATAATTCTATCAAAAAAGAACAGGCTCAAGGAGACATTACATTGCAGCTTGGTTGATTACCTCTTGATCGCAACTTCTTTAAAAGATTGTGCAGCTCATTTAAAGTCAGTAAACCTTATAGGTTGGATTGCTAGCTAGCAACAAACAGTATTATACTTCGAATTTTGACAAAGCGAATCACCGATCACCAGCGATTTTCGAATGAAAATATTTAGCTCAGTTGCAGCAACGTTGAACCAAATTCTTCACCTGATATCAGTAGGCTGCATTAGTTTAGCACTGAGCTCCAACTTGAGCTGCTCCTGGGTGTATATATGGCTGGTCATCTTCACTGTTACTTGTTGGATCATGAGCTCATTCACAACTGAAACACTTGCACAAACCAAGTCCAAATCCAACTCTTTCAATGCAGACATTAGCATTGCGGCAGGATGGTTCTTCTTATTAGATTGAGCTCTGATCACAGTCTCCAACCCTAGTATTTTCACCTCAATCTCAATCCCCGCCAATCCATTGCACTCCACTTTCGAATTCGCCCTCGTCGATCCATGATTGCCGCCTGTTCCGGACATCTCCTTCTTCATCGATTCAACCTGCACCTGCAATCCCTCCGTATCCAATGCGGCGTTCTCCAGCTTGGACTTGAGCTCATTGATGTAGGCAATGGCGTCCCCCAGCAGGGAGGCCTTGTCCATCTTGGACACATTGGGCACCACCGCCCTGAGGGCGTAGAACCTCTGGTTGAGCTTCTCCCGCCGCTGCCGCTCCGCCTCGACGTGGTTCAGAGGCTCCTGGCGGCCATTGGCCGGCTTACGGCCGCGCTTTCGCGGCCGCTTCTCCGGCTCCACCGGCGGCGCCACCACCTGGCTGCTCTCGGCCTCCTTAATGGAGGCCTCGAGATCTGAATTATCGGAGTCCCCGCCGCTGGGTTTCAACCCTCCGGAGGAAGGCAACACAACACCAGATGCAAATGATAGGATCCCTTCCTCGAGGCTACCTCCTTCTCTTGAGCTCTGTTTCTGATTGTTGTTGTTGTTGTTGGTGGTGGTGGTGGTGGTGGTGCTATTGTTCTTCTTCTTCCCATCAACAACAGATGAGCTTTGGTTGTTATTATTATTGCTATTGCTAGCATGATGATTGTTAAGACCATTTGAGAAGAAGACTGAGCTAGTAGTAGTATTGGCGGAGTTCTTCTTTCTATCCTCGCCAAAATTCAAAATCTCACCAGACTCCAATTTGCAGCTACTTCTACCGGCACTATCGATGGGGAAATCGGAAAAGTTCAACTCTTTCGACATGAAATTGCCCGGTTTCTGCGCCTGATCTGGGAGGTACGACTGCATCGAAGCTGGATTGGCAGCAGGCATAGCAGCTCTGGAGCTCTCCGCAGCAGAGGGAGAAGCGAACAGAGTCGTAGCAGAAGCGGCAAGAGGCTGCTCCGCCTTCGGCTGCGACGGCGGCGGCGGCGGCGGCTCCGATATCCACAAGGCGGAGGGGTCGGCGGCGTCGAAGTGGGAGAAGTCGAACAGAGACCTGACCTTGGAGAGGAGATCGGAGCTCTGGAAGATGAGGTCGGTGGAGCCGAGCTCGACGACGCCGGCGGGGAGGGGGATGCAGACCATGGTCTGGAGGCCGAAGGCCTGGGCCTGGCGGACGCGCTCGCAGTCGGAGGAGGCGAGGCGGTCGCCGCCGGCGATCCAGGCGGGGCCGGCGCCGAAGAAGCAGCGGCCGGGAAGGCCAGCGCCGTTGACGAAGGACTGGGTCATGGAGACGAGGAAGAACCACTCGGTGTCGGTCACCTCCTCGTCCACCACCTCGTCGCCACCGCCGCTGGCCTGCCCGCCGGAGATCAGCGCGTTGAGCTCCCGCAGCACCTTCTTCCGGTGCTCCTGCTGCCGCGGCGACACCGCCCCGCCGACGCGATTGCCGCCGTCGGGGTCGCCCTTGTAGTACCCGTCGCCCCAGCCGAGGAGGGAGAGGGAGACGCCAGTGGAGTCGTCGGAGTTGGCTTGCCAGAAGATGGCGTAGGTCCAGCTCTCCCGGGCGGTGTCGATGAGGGACTGGAGCCGGAACTGGAGGGTGTCGGAGCTAAGGGATGGCGGCGGGGGCGGGGGCGGGGGCGGCGGTGCGGCGGCTGACGAGCTCGGGAGGGACCACGCCGGGAAGGGGGAGGGGGAGGGCAGGTCGGAGGCGGAGGCTGGCCATGAAAGCTTCCATCGTGGAGGCGGCGTTGTCGTCCATCCACATGTTCATGGCCGGGAACCGGTACTCCGTCATCGTGCATGAGACGGGCAGCGGAAAGGTCGGAGGTTCTTTTCCCGGCGACAGTCGGCCGTGGAGTAGGGTAGCGGAGGTGGTGGCGCTTTTTTTTGGGTGGGGAATATGGGAGAACTAGAGAGAGAGAGAGAGAGAGGAAGGGGAGGGCATCTGAATTTGGGGCGCATTCAGACTGCATTTGGATGTGTGGGTCCCACCGCTTGTCCGATAAATATTTTGTTTTGCTAAGAAAAGGAGGGATGGGTGATGAAATTGCAAAGCCAGGCTAGTTGCCCGAAACTCATCTCAGTACGGATGATTGGTAGGGATTTAGCTGATAGAAGACTAACCAATTGTGTTTAAAGCCTTATTTGATTTATGAACTGTATTGCAAGTTTAATCGGGGCAAGTTGGATTAAATTAAATTTAACATATATGTTATTTTGGATATTATATATATAATTATATTTATATAATTAAAACTATAAATTAAATTATTTTTATGTGTAAGTAAATGTGATACTTGATTGTTAACTCTTGATTTAAGTACCAGCTAGATTACATAAATGGCACAAATAATTATTATTAATCTTAAAAATTAAGTTTGATTGTATGAATAAACTGAAATACCAGCTAGACTACGCGAACGACATGACATGATCATTGATTTTAGCATCAATCACATACATATAATATAAACATAGTTAAGTTTATCATCATGAACTCACATTAATCATGTCATATAAAACCCGATGCCACCCTGACCTTGCCGCCGACTGCTGCCCCGCCGCTGGAACCAACTGCCCGTCATCCCCTCGCCTTTGTCATGCTGTCCCGAAAGACCCCGGCCATCGATCGCCTGTCGGTGCGTCACCGCGATGCCACGAAGCCGCCTCGGCCGTCGCCACTCTGAGCCGGATTCCGCCCCGTCGCCGTTGCTGTGACCACCAGTCTCACCCTCACCATCGCCGATGTTTCCCCCATTATCCTGACCATCGTCGAGGCCGGCCGTAGCCCCGATCGGAGCATGCCGATAGCCATCGCCGCCTTGGCTACCCTGTTTGACACCACGATCGGACCAAGCTGATCGAGCTAGTGTCGATAGAACCCCTGATTGCCCCATCCATAATCATCGCCGGAAAACTGCCGAAATCTGCCAGGAAACCGCCGACACTCTCCGAAAAATTGGATTCGTGGGAAATTCCCCGGATCATCCACCGAACGCACCTGGTCGAATTCGATCGAACTTCAAACGCCGCTAGGTGTCGAATTCGAGTTTCGAGCCATGAAACGAAAACCCTAGCCGTCGCCGATTTTCGACGACGCGAGGTATAAATTACTCCGACGTAAACTCTTAAATTTTATAATTATTAGGGAAGCATGCTAGACTAGATAATTAGATGAATTTTCGTGTTTTTGACGTGTCTGTATGTTTGTGTGTAATTTAATAAAAATTATGAAATTGGCTGATTGATGAGTGTTAAAATGGAAAAGAAAGGAATTAATTAGGTGAACTAATTAATTACCCTGATTTCATGAAAGGTAGATTGAAAACTCACTAGAATTGACTTAGGATGAATGTGTGATGATTAATGTGTGATTGTGTTGATTGTGTGTGCATGCTATAGGATGTGTGTTTCATCATGCGGGTGTTAGCTTTTAGCTTGATTGTATAGGTACGGTGTAGGAGCTCGCTGCCTAGGCGCGTGGACCCGTTTGGAGCTTTTACCAGGTCGGTTTAGGACTCGTTCTCTGATTTACGCTATTCTATTGTGTATTTGATTTATCATGTGCACGACGAGTCAAGTGGCATTTTATCAGATCCCACTTGCTCGGGCCATTTAGCCAACAGTTTTGTTCGGATTAATAACCTCGATGATGAGATCCCTCGAGTCAGTTTTTGAAATTAAGATCCACCACAAGTTACCTTCGGGCCTATTGTATAAATCCCAACCCAGGCATATATATGTATAGTTTTCGCATTTTCGGTGA
>JAURVB010012410.1:0-24555 GCA_033002965.1 Piper betle
AACCCAACAAGGCAATCTCCATTTCATCAGACGACACTCACATATCATCACCTGGCTAACTCCCCTTAAATCATCAGGTGAAACCTAAACTTCCCTTAAATTATTAGGTGAAACCCACGAAGGAAACAAACGATACTCACATATCATCACATGGCAGGTGGAACCCATGAAGGAAAGGAAACAAACGACACTCACATATCATCATGAAGCAAACAGACAACACTCACATATCATCACCTCGACACTCACATATTATCACCTGGCAGGTGGAACCCATGAAGGAACGGAAACAGACGACACTCACATCTCATCATGAAGGAAATAGATGACACTCATATATTATCACCTAGTAAAATCTCCTACAGACGACACTCACATATTATCACCTAGCAAACTCCCCTTAAATCATCCATGAAGGAAACAGACGACACTCACATATCTTCACCTGGCAAACTCCCTTACAGACGACACTCACATATCATTACCTAGCAAACTCCCTTTAAATCATCCATGAAGGAAACAGATGACACTCACATATCATCACCTGGCAAACTCCCTTACAGACGACACTCACATATCATTACCTAGCAAACTCCCCTTAAATCATCCATGAAGGAAAGACGACACTCACATATCATCACCTGGCAAACTCCCCTCCTCTTAAATTATCAGCTGGAACCCATGAGAAAATAAATAATACTCACATATTATCACCTAGATGACACTCACATATCATCACTAATTATCCTTGAAGGAAACAGATGACACTCACTTATCATCACTTGGCAAACTCCCCTCCCCTTAAATTATCAAGTGGAACCTATGAGAAAATAGACGACACTCACATAACATCACCTAAACGACACTCACATATCATCACCTAGCAAACTCCCCTATAGACGACACTCACATACCATCACCTAGCAAACTCCTCTTAAATCATCCATAAAGAAAACAGACAACACTCACATATCATCACCTGACAAACTCCCCTCCCCTTAAATTCCCTTAAAATCAAACTCCCCTTAAATCATCCATGAAGGAAACAGACGACACTCACATATCATCACCTGGCAAACTCCCCTTCCCTTAAATTCCCTTAAATCATCCATGACCTTCACTCACATATTATCTCATGGCAAACTCCCCTTAAATCATCCATGAAGGAAATAGACAACATCCACATATCATCACCTGGCAAACTCCCCTCCCCTTAAATTCCCTTAAATCAAATATCATCACCTGGCAAACTCCCCTCCCCTTAAATTCCCTCAAATCAAACTCCTCTTAATCAAACTCCCCTTAAATCATCCATGAAGGAAACATACGATATTCACATATCATCACCTGGCAAACCCCCTCCCGTAAATTCCCCCTCCCCTTAAATTCCCTTAAATCATCCATGAAGGAAACAGTCGACACTCACATATCATCACCTGGCAAACTCCCTCTCCTTAAACACTCACATATCATCACCTGGCAAGCTCCCCTCCCCTTAAACACTCACATATCATCACTTGATATCATCACCTGACAGCTCCCCTCCCCTTAAACACTCACATATCATCACCTGGCAACTCCCCTCCTCAGGTGGAACCCTAACAAACTCCCTCCTCTCCTCAGGTGGAACCCTAGCAAACTCCCCTCCCCTTAAATTATCAGGTGGAACCCATTTGGGCGACTGGGCAATTGCTGCGGTAGTGCTGTTTGGTTCTCGGAACAGCTACCGAGAACGTTGTATCGATGCTTGTAGTGTGAATCAAGCACGGGTGTGATCGAGCTAAGGTTGCATGGTGTATGCTGTATTGATGCTTGTGGTGTGAATCAAGCACAGGTGTGATCGAGCAAAGGTTGCGTGGTGTTGCGGTATCGGGGTAGGACTTGCCAGTATTCTGATCGGTAACCTCGGAGTGGTGAAGTTCTGTCGAGTACTGGGGTAGTGTTTGGAGATTTGCTTTCGGGACCTGTCCATATTGCGCAACTTGTGGAAGGTTAGTGTTCCTATGAGGGGAATACGCCGCATAGGTTTGCTTTCGAGATCTGTCCATATTGCGTAACTTGTGGAAGGCTAGTGTTCCTATGAGGGGAATACGCGGCATAGGTCTGGTTTTGCGGGTGAAAAATTGGGCCCTAGAATCAGGGCTATGACAGAAGGTATAACTCCCAAACACCAAATTTTCCAAGATCGTAACCTGGCTCTGATACCACTTCTTATGCCCTTTAGGCCCCCAACCAAGCTTTGTTACCACTGTTGATCCCTTTGGGCCACCAAAAGGGACTTGCAATAAGTGTCACGAGTTTCTCTTAATCCAAAAGTTAACTCAAGGAATAAGACTTTCCCACTAGAATATATACAACTCACAAATATCATCCACGACCGATGTGGGATAACCCAACAGTTACTTGGGATAATAGAAAGTGATCTTAACTTGCCTTCAACCAATAGATAAACAAGATTGGTGGTAACAAGGCAAATCATTTGATTCTAAAATCAATGTCAACTTATGATAGAAAAAAGACTACAAAACTGAGAATGTGTAGCTCTTTAGAAAAAGAGAACAAGAGCCGGAGCAGTGTATGCACATAGTTTGAACGAGATGGAAGCTCATATAGGTGTTGTTAATCAACAAGGACTTCACTGTCTAAGATGTGGCAAAGGAAGTGTGATGTCCAGCAGCTTGCAGTCGCTTGAGATTTGAAGCTAACCAGTCCAAGCCCTCATGCAGGCCATCTCCTACGAGGGCACAAGTCCCCTGGGTATGCCACATTCTGTTCTTCAGATCATACAGACCCAGCCCTTTGCAGACTTCCATTGGAGTCATTGCACCTTTCTGGTTCAATAATATCATTTATCAGAAGATTAAGTTAGAGAATACTAAGTCCTCTTATTAGCGAATACTAAGATGACACTGTTGAGCATTGAGGGATCGTTCATGATTGCCTGGGAAATAGGTTTAGAAGATTGTCTACAAGTTTTAACACTAGGACAAGAAAGAACACCATATGTATCAAATGATTATCAGACCTCGAATTCTTCTCCTGCTTTTTGCAGTCTCTCCCGTCCAAAGAATCGAGGACACAGATCTGCAAACAACAAGAACAACGATCACGAACTAGTTTGAGAGATGAAAAGGAAAATAAGAAGAATATGCTTATTAGTACCAGTCCATCAGTATTCTTGAAGTAATGCCTCCATAGAGGCCTTAGTTTCTCTTGTCCACCCACATCCCACACCGTAAATGCAACATTTTTGTATTCAATTTTCTCAACATTAAAACCTGAAATTGAATAAATTATAAGTAGGGGTTAAAAAAATAGTCAAATAAAAAGAAAATTTGGTGCACAAGTTCCACAGCTGAAATCAGTATCTGGTTTTAGCATAGCTAGTGCCGCCAAGCTTCAATGGTTACAGTATTCCAGATAAAAGATATATTTTCTGCTCAATACTTGTTGTTAAGCACACCACATACATGTTTACAGCAAAAGAAAAGAAGGGTTTAAACATAAAGGCATAACAAACTATCTAGAGACAAAATTACTTCAAAGCTAGAGCTTTGATTTGATAAAATAAAATACCTATGGTGAAAACTGTAGATAAGACTTCCCCAATATGTAGTTTGTACAGTATTGTAGTTTTACCGGCTGCAGCCAACCCTAGCATCACAACCTAGTTAGGGGTGGGCACAGATGTCAGAATTACTAAGTCCGATAGAAGTCTAAAATATGTCTAATTGAATTTGACAGAATAAAAACAAACTAAATATGGACATTTTTTGCCCGACCGAACGACCGATCGAATGTCTGATGTTTTATATCAATAACATAATGCCTTCAACATTTGTTAGGCTAATTTTGTGTTCTGAAAATTTCAAATCATGATATACATTAAAATTAATTAAGTTTATACATAAAATTGATATTTAATATCTAAAATAACATAAAATGACTTACATAGAAAAAAGATAAAAGTCATTGTTATATTTAGGAATTTAGAACAATACATTCACGTCAACAATCATGTCAAACCACTTACTACATAGTTATAATACTCTCAATTAGTACTATTATTTACTAAAATTTTAAAATTTAGCTCCTATATATTTTCAAGCCAAACAAAAGATAACCAATGTATAAAACCTTTCAAGTAATTTTTTACATCAAAATGTAGTCTAATATTATATATACTTCAAAAACAAAATATTCGAGTAATTGATTATTCATCCAATGTAGCTCACCTATATAAAAAATATACAAAAGAGTTAATTACTTGTAAAAATATTATAAAAATATTAGAAGAGTAAAACTAAATATAGCATTCTCAAATGCTCATTATAGACATGAAGATGTGGATTGCAAATTGATGATGTTGTGTATCATGTTTAGTTTTGGTGTTAGAATTATAATTGTATTCGCATGCATACATTTTATATGTGCATCATACAGTTAGCATGGGTGTTAGCAATTAGTTATGATGTGTACGTACGAAGTAGGAGCTCGCCGCTTAGGCGTGTGACATCACTTGGAGCTTCTACTAGGTCCGTTTAGGACTTGCCCCTAATTTATTTTCCTTCTATTGTGATTTTATTTTACTAATTGCAGGATAAATTAAGTGGTATTTTATTATACCTCACTTAATACGTGTCATTTTAACAAATAGTTTACTAGATTAATAACACTTGATGATAAGATCCCTCGAGTCTGATTTTAAAAATAAGAACCACCGCAAGTTGCCTTCGGGCCTATAATATTAAATCCCTTCCCAGACACACACACACACACACACACACACACATATATATATATATATGATTTTATCGAGTTTTCAGTGAGACGAAAGATGGTAAAACCAATTCACACGTACTATGAGCAAGTGCGCATGCTAGTCACAACAAGCTCTAGATTAGTAAGAGGGTTTTTCCATTCTCAAGGGATCATGACAACTTCACGTTTTGAGTTCCTCACACCTGGAGAAATGCAGGGTTTACGGGTACTATTTAGTACAATGCACATACGGGCATGTGGTTCAAAGGGTACTAAAGGTGATTGCCTTGGAGTACTGAGGCCTTCGTGCTCAGGGCCAGGAGATATATGGAAGGAGAGGACTTAGGATATATTATTAGTCCTGAGGGGGAAAAAATAAAATGAGAAAATGTCGAGAGAGGCATTAATAGATCAATTAGGTCAAGATGTTATTGGGTCCGCGGCCTGATGGCTCCCTAATAGATGCCCTTATGAGAGTTCAACAAAAGATAATATGGTTTTTTTCAAAATGAGAGTCAACTCTCATTTGACAGCTTGTTATAGTTATTTTTGCACTAGTAACACTCGTTACTAATGATTTTGATTATATATGTAGGTGATGATTAGGAGTCTTATATGTCAGCCTGGGCAAAGCAGTGACTAGTATGTGCGCACACAAACTTAATGTGAAATGTGTTTGATTTGATATAAGCTTTTGGTTATGATGTGATATATTGTATTGCATCAAAATAACTTAGAACTATTGAGAATGTTGTGATAATGTGATAGAGGAGATCAGTAAAATGGGCCAAGACACACTTATAAATGTGATTCTCTGATGATATAATAGATGTGAGAGATAAAATAAATAGATGGGTTAAGGCCCAATTCATATTTTGGATGTTGTTATGATGAAAACTATTAAGTGTCATGAAATGAAGAATTGTCTATGGAATGTTGTTTATACATATATATAATCTTGTTTTGACAGGTTGGAGCTATGTCTGTTTGGTTTTAGAAATTTTATCGATTTTATTGTGATTGTTTTTTAATGTGAATTGTTTGGCATATCATTTCCGTAGTATCCTGTTGGAGTTCTTTGCATCTCATGCATGCGTTACGAAATTGATCTTTCATCTCAAGATGCTGGGAGTAGATCCTTTAGGGCTACGTTCGGGTTAACCGACATACTCGAATGACCTGTAACATTCCGCTTTGGTTCAAGAGCGAACCAGATTTGGGGTGTTACAGCCTAAGAGTAGTCAGGCCTTCATGCTTAGGGCTGGGAGATATACGGAGGATCAAAGAGGGTTTACGATACTAGTATTCCCGAGAGAGGGACACTTAGAAAATGTCGAGAGAGGCATCAAACCAGTCAGTTTGGGATGCTATCCAAACCATAGCTTGATGGCTCCTCAATAGTTACCCTTATGAGAGTTTTGATGAAGTATATACATCTTTTCATGAGAGTTAGCTCTCACTGACAGTTTGATATTACTTATTTTTTGGACCAGTGACAACCATTGCTTATGGGTCCACATGGAATATGTTCGATAATTGCTTATGTTGTGAGTCAATTTGTACACCAATATCAACATTAAGTCCACTAGGAAGAGGAGGCAAAGAAAAACCATCAGACGTAGTAGAACATGATCTAATTACAGTTTTCAATGTACTGTACTTTGATTTGCTACAAAGGCCTCTTCGTTTTCACCATCACTGTTGCCAACATTGGTACCAAAGAAATCATCCTACATAAAAAAGTTATACCCTATTTATTTCAATTCAAAAAATTCATACACAAAATCATAGATGTGATGTAAGCTTTATTTAAACATACCGATGGTAATTGGTTGTCCCATTCTCCAACCCAATTATCTAATTAGTCTTCTAAACTCAAATGTTCACTAACTGCATCATATTTATGCCTCCCTCTCATCTCTTTTTCTTTTACCTATATGTTGTAATGAACATATACAAGATCATTTACTCTCTTCCTTGCAAGTCGATTTTTTTTTTTGGGTATGTACTTGGTCAAAAGTGCTCCAATTACATTCACAACCCGATGATGATGAAGTTTGACAAAGTATTCTAATAGATATCTTTTATAGTTCAGGGCAAGCTTATACCATGTTGCTCCCACCATGATGCTACATTTGACAAATTGATTTACTTATAAGCTTGTTATAATAATGAAATGTGGAGAAAGGTAGATTTTACCTTGATGAAGGACTTTTCTATTGGTAATTGCAAGAGAATGTCCAAAATCTCCTTTTGCAGATACAAAATCAGACCACTAAAAAATATTAAATCAAAATTTCTAATTATATTTAGTTATATATAAACATTTATATATAAAAATTAAAAATAATAGTATCTTGACCTGAAAAGATGCCATGGATCGAGCTACCTCATCGAGTTCTAAATGACAAATGACATCATTGAATGCATGATTTACCTCACTTGGCTATAAAATTTATTCCAAATCAAACACAAACAATATAATATTGTTGAAAAAATCATAAAGGTACGTAAGTCAAATGAGAACATACAATGGTAGATTTAGGGCAATAATGAGTTTGAGGATTAAACATATATGCTGCAACATAAAGAGGATGAAAAAATTAATTCGCCTATCTCTTGGTATTGATATCAACAAATAACTGGTATCATTCTACTTTCATGCCATGTACCTCTTTTATTTTTTCTATAGTCTTTTGCATTTCATCATAAACAAATGGCATCGAAGGTATTTCATCACTATCCACCAATCTCAAAAATCGAACAGGTGGCACAATTATTTTATGCACAAAGTTCATCTTCTTTCAAAAAGTTGCACTTAAGACAATATTTTCAGCTGTTATTCCATCCTCATCCTTTGCAAACTTTGATGATAAATACATTTTATAAACAAACATTTTTTTCAATGCCTGCTTATGTTCTAGGAAACTAGCAATCGTCAAAAATGAGTAGCAAATTGAGTAGCCCCAAGTCTCACCAATTTATGCCCATTTGTGAAATTAATTCTCATAAGAGCCAACAACCATGAGTAGTTGTATATTAGTTTGGTGACTTTTTGTGCATTCATAATGCATGTTCCAACTTTCTTGATTTTTGCAAAGTCTTTAAGCATCAAGTTTATACAATGGGCAGCACACAAAGTCGAAAATAAATGTGGTCTCTTATGTTCTAGCATCCTCCCAGTAGCTTTGTATGCCGAAGCATTATCAGTGATGACCTGCACAACATTTTCCTCCCCAACTTCTTCTACTACTTTGTCCAGTAAACTAAACAAATACATAGAATCTTTTTTTGTCTGAAGCATCAACTGATCCAAGGAAATATATTCCTCTTGGGCAGTAAACTAGAAAAGCATCAATTGATTGGTCCACTCTGTCAGACATAATAGAATAGCTTGTTGTCTTCCAAGATACTTTTATATCCTCTAAGCTAGACATTTATAAAAGCCACTTCATCAATAAGAAGTTTACCTGCTAAAGAACCTCTTCCCATAGGTTTGATCCCTTGACCACCGTATGTACCTGCCACATCAATCATTTTATGAAAGTAAGGCGACTTTACAATATGGAAAGGAATGACACAGTGATAGAAGAATTGAGCAATGGTTGTGTGCAATTGCTCTTTTGTTTTCTTTTCTATTGCCGTAGAAAATCTCATTTGCTTTGATGTACTCTTCTTCTCACTTTCAACAAAAGATGTTTTCCTCTTCCCAGTAGACTTAGAGCACCCAACATCTTTTTGTTTAATTCGCTCCCAAACTTCAATCTTTTCCATATTTGACTCATTCAAACCATATGACCTTATTTCTTCTCTAATCTTTTCTTTTTCTTTTTTGATCTTTTCCACACTTTTGAAATAGCCTTTCATTTTTTGTACATCTGCTTCTGGAACTTTCTTACAAGCAGCAACATTTCCTTTTGATTCCAGGAATATGTTGCTTGAAGCGATATACCCCTCCACTTATGATCTTTTTACAAAAGTTACAGGTTACTTGCTTCTTGGATGCGTCAACTGATGTGTTATATTCCCAACCAATATTCATCTTCCCTGTGACAAATCCGACACTGATAAAAAATACATTAATAGCCAAATTCAAAATAAATCAACCATCAACAAATCAACCATCAACCATCAACATTTCAAACCAAAAGTGGAAGTTGAGAATCCACAATGTAGAGAGCATCCAAGTGAAATATTCCACCAATCCCTTTCCACCAAGTGCATATGAAGAGACAACATCAAATTTATGTATACAAAAGCTTAATCACCAATAAAATTTGGACAATTTATTGCATAACAAAGCATGCTCAAATAAGCAGAACAAGCTCTCCGTATTGAAATAAATAAATAAATAGTTCACAAGCAAGCAATACAATCCTATGCTTCTAGACAACTAAAAGAACACAAATTGAGATAAAATTCATAACATGTTGATCATACAACCCATTGCATCAGAGAATCATACACAACTAAGAAAAACAGCATAAATCAACAAATTCATCATAAATTCAGCATCAATCAACCATCAACAAATTCATCATAAATTCAGCATTAATCAACCATCAACAAATTCATCAACCATCAACAAATTCAGCATTAATCAACCATCAACAAATTTCATCAACAAATCAACCATCAACCATCAACATTTCAATTGGTAATAAAAAACAGCAGCTAAATATCAAAGAAAAATGAGCATCAACCCAATCATCAACACACGCATCAATAAACAGTAGCTAGAACAAACACCGAATTTGCACAGCATAGAATTTGTACCAAATTAAAACAAACAGAAAAGGAAAGCATGAAAATTTTTTAAAAAATTCCAAAAGGTACAAACAGAGGTCTTAATGGCAGAGGCAAGGCCGCAAGGGGCGGCGACAGAGGGAGGGGCGAGGCTAGAGGGAAGGGGTAGGGCATACGGGCGGAGGGAGGGCAGATGCAAGGGGCGGTGGCGGAGGGAGGGGCGGCGACAAGGGCTTGCACACGGCATCGGCAGCGGAGGGAGGGGTGAGGGTGGCACATGGGGTCAATGGCACACGGGCAGAGGGAGGGCGGAGGAGGGGATCGGCGGTGGCAGACAGGCGGAGGGAGGGGCACACAGGGTAGATTTTAGGTTTTTTAAATTTTGATTTCACTTTTACCCATGTGTAAATAATTTATTAATTATCATACTTAGGGTATTTTAGTTATTTATCCATAAAACCAAATTTTTCCGATTTACCCTGATTCCGAATCGGTCGAAATCAGGGTGAATCGGCAGATTTGGCGACCAATTTCTAATAAACCCGATTCAACAGTTCGATTTAATGGTGAGCCGAATTTGGGTTATACAATCTCTATGTAGGCTTTCATCAAATTCAACTTGTGCATCAAAATATGATTCCTCATCATCATATGTTGATCAGCTTGTGACTCACCCTCTTATTTGGTCTCACTAGAAGGTGACTGTCATACGTCACTTGGAACAACTCCTTGATTTTCAGCCCATGATATCTCTTCATCTATCTCAATAAGCTCCACATACTCCTCTTTTGACTCCTCACGCTTCTTTGTCTTTGTGCATGCAATCCTCATTGAATATAATATATCGGTTTCGAAATACCTTGTTGTTATCGAAGTTCCATAGCAGGTAACTATACTCATTTCCCCCATATCCAAGAAATACATACTTGAGGAATTTTGGATCAAGCTTAATCATTAATTCCCTCCCAACATGCGCATATGCAATATAACCAAAGACTCTAAAAAGGAGTAGTTAAATTTCTTACCAGTCTGTACCTCCTCCAGTATTTTTCTAAGGTGCTTGATGAACTCTAGTTGATTAAATAGACAACAGTATCCACAGTGGCTTCCTAAAGATGCAAAGTTTTGCATGAACTCTCATGCTTATTGTACTTTCCAGGTTGGTCTTGCTCATTCTTTCCGCCACCCCATTCTGTTGTAGTGCCTTTAACATTGTCTTAATCCACCAAATCCATATGTTAGAAGAATAGGAGACAAACTCCTTATTGCTATACTCTCCACCATTGTCAGACAATAAGCATTTCAATCTTAATCCTGTCTTATTCTTTAAATGGTCTTTCCACATCTTAAAAACGTTAAAGACTTCTGATTTTTCTTTTATAGTGTAAATTCATGTCTTTCTACTATAATCATCTATGAAAGTAACAAAGTAGAGATTACCTCTAAAAGACTTTTCTTAAGCCAGCCCCCAAACATCCATGTGAACTAATTCCAATCTTTTGGTTTTCTTCTCTCACCCATCCTTGTTGAAGCTAACCCAATTTTGTTTTCCCTAGACACAATCTTCACAAAAATCAAAATTAGTATTAATTATACTTGTCAACACCTTCTTGGAATGTAGGATCTTCATCCCACTCTCACTTAAATGACCAAGTCTTCTATGCCATAGCGATGCTTTATCATTCTTCTCTGTGACCAAAGAAACAATTGGATCCACCTTGGTAGACAAAGTATATATAGTGCCCACCACCTTCTCCTTGAGCATTACTAGTGCTCCTTGCTGATCTTCCACTCACTGTTCTCAAATTTGATCCTATAGCCTTCTCAGTCTAGCATATTGACTAATATAAGTTTCTTCTTCAAGTCAGGTATGTACCTGACCTCCTTGAAAATAAGTTTACCTTCATCATGCATCTTTAAATAGATTACTCCCTTACCTTCAATCTTGCACCTCTTACCATTTCCAACTGTTACATGACCAAACTCACCGTTGGCAAAATCACAAAACCATTTCTTGTGAGAAGTACAATGAAATGAAGCACCTGAGTCAATGTACAATGTGTCTAACTTATAGTCATCATGAACTGATAACAAAGTTTCTCCATATGTCTATCTACAACGTTAGTAGCATTCTTAACTTGCTTGGGACAATCCTTTTTATATGCTCTTCTTTATCACAAATCCAACAAGTAGGCTTACCCTTAAATTTACCTTTGGACTTAGAGTGCCCTCAATTCTTAGGATCTCTACTCTGACCTCTACTATAACACCCCGTTTCGGCTCACCCGTGAACCGACCCGGAAATGTCACCGGCGACCGAACCGTTCGCTAATCTACTGGGTTCGGTTAAGCCGACCCGGATCTGCCCTCGGTGTCTCAAGATGGAGATGCAACATGAAATGCATGGATGGGATGCGTGGGTTCTAACGTAGTCCTACATGCATGCTATGATGTACAAGCAAAGACAAGACAAAATAATAAATGAGAAACCAAAAGAAAATATATACTATTTTATAAAAATACGGTAACACATACTAATCTACCATGACATTCAACCATTATCTCATTCGTTTTTACCTGAGCCGAGCCTGAACTCAAGGCTCCTTGCTCATTCCCATTTATCTGTTCATTTCATATCAAGTAATTTATCTAAACAAACACATCAAAATTATCATTCACGTAGCAATAACACACCATTAACATACGTTACACGCGGCAGGTACATGTGTGCGCGGTTCCGTGCTGCTCCTCCGCAGTCCCGACAGCTTTCATCGCTTCGCATTTCTCACCTACATATATATAGAAAAACCGTCAGTAACGAGTGTTACCGGCCCGGAAAATAACTAATATCAATCTGGCACAGGAGAGCAAACTCTCCTGTTGAATGAAAACCATATACTTCCTCAAGAACTCTCATCAGGGCACATACGGGAGCCGTCGCCCTCGGGTCGACAGCGTCCCCCTATCTTTCACATTCTCATGCCTCGGCCATTTCTCTATTGCTTCTCGCGTCAAATCTCATTCCTTTCCGCCCTCTGCACCTTCCATATTACTCCTGGCCTTGAGCACGAAGGCCGAGTACTCTCAGGCAGTCGCCTTCAGTACCCTTTGAAACCACAAGTCTAGACATGCGCTGCAATGCAGTACCCGTGAACCTCCACACTTCTCCGGGTTTGAGGAACTCAAAGGTGGAGTTGTCAGGATCCCTCGGGAATGAAACGGCCCGCACACCATTCCAGAGCCCACTGTCGACACACACGTGCCCGCTCGCGTAGCACGGTAGTCGGATTTCCCTCATTCAATCTCTCACAAAAACACGAAAACTATACATATATATAGGTCTGGGTTGGGATTTATACAATAGGCCCGAAGGCAACGTGAGCTGGATCTGAAGTTCGAAAACAAACTCGAGGGATCTCATCCTCGAGGGTTATTAATCCAGAAGAATCGTTGGCTAAATGGCCCGAGTTAAGTGGGATTCGATAAAACGCCACTTAACTCGTCCTGCACATAATAAATCAAATACACAAGAGAGTAGCGTAAATCAGAGAACGAGTCCTAAACGGACCTGGTAGAAGCTCCAAACGGGTCCACGCGCCTAGGCGGCGAGCTCCTACACCGTACCTACACAATCAAGCTAAAAACTAACGCCCGCATGATGAATCACATATCCTATAGCATACACACACAATCAACACAATCACACGTCAATCAACACACATCAACCTATATCAATTCTAGCGAGTCTACTTAAGCTAGTTTGATTAGATCATGATTATTACTTAATAACCCTAATTAGTTTCATAACTTCTATTTTTAACACCACACAATCAAACAAATTTCATATTTTTATCCTTAATCAAATCTACATTTATATATATTATTATAACACACAATTCACCAATCCTAGCATGCAATTCTAATAATCAAAACTTTCAAATAATTAAATTAAAATAAATTATACCTCGCGTCGTCGAAAATCGGCGACGGCTAGGGTTTCCGTTTCGTGGCTCGAAACTCGGATTCGGCACCTAGCGGCGTCCGAAGTCCGATCAGATTGGACCGGGTGCGTTCGGCGGATGATCCGGCGAATTTCCCACAAATCCAATTTCCGGCGGTTCCGGCAGTTTTCCGGCGAGTGTCGGCGGTTTTCCGGCGGATTCCGACGGTTTTCCGGCGATGATTTGGGACGGAGCAATCAGGGGGTCTATCGGCACCAGCTCGACGAGCTCGGTCCAATGGTGGTGTCAAACAGGGTAGCCGAGGCGGCGATGGCCGTCGACGGCGGCGTCGAAAATGGGCGGCGGTGGCGGCGTTCTCCGATCGAGGCTCCGGCCGGCCTCGACGGTGGTCGGGACGATGGGGAAACGTCGGCGACGTCGAGGGGGTGGTCGTCGGGGTCACAGCGGCGGCGGCGCGGCTCGGACGGCGGCGAAATCAGTGGGCGGAGCGTCGCGGCTTGTGGGGCGATTCCGGCGTCGTGGCGGCGCGACGGTGGCCGGGGTTGGTCGGGGCGGCACGGCGACGACACGACGGGGCGGGGCGGCGTCGATCGGCGGCCAGGCGGCGTCGGCCGTGGCGGCGGTAGCGCGCGAACAGGGGCGGCGGCGGTTAGGGTTTGGGCGTGGGGGAGAAAAGGTCGGGAGGAAGAAGAAGTGCGTGCGATGGCATTTTCGTAAATAAGTATTGACTCGATTCCTACTCGAGTCAAAATAATAACTAGTTCGTAATAAATTCTAAAAAAATCTAGAAAAATATGGAAAAATCACATAAAATAAAACAAACACAACAACATCCAAATGGCATGCTCTATAACTAATAACCCACCCGAATATAATCCAACGCGTCCTAACGCGTTATTCGGCCTAAAACTATTTCTTCGATCAAACATATAAAAAGAAAAAAATACTGCATACTTTCATATATTCAGATAACTCGTATCTCACCATCTTCTCGACGTTATCATCATATATTCAAGTACACCTGACTCTCATCGCTCATAACTCACGGCTGGTCTCGACTCAGCACGCGGTTCATGAAACTGACTCGACTCGAACCAACGGTCGAACCGACTGGTTCGGTAACGTAAAACCCTGACTCGAATCACGGGTTTTACATCTACCCCTTTCTTTGCTCTTGCCTTTGTCCACCGACAAAGCCGTGCTTGAGGGGCCGGTGCACTATCTACCATACTCCTCTTCATCATATCCCAATTCAAGATTATACCTAATAGTTGATTAAACTTTAGTTTTTCTTTGATGCATTACTAATAGATGTAATGATCATATCCCACATCTCAGGCAAAGGACATATAAACATTAAAGATTTAATATCCTCGTCGAAGGTCATCTCCACAGATTCAAGTTGTACCCATATCATATTAAAATTGTTCAAATATTTAGTAATAGATTTACCTTTGGGCATTCTCAAATAAACAAGCTTCTTTAAAAGAAATAACCTGTTTGAGACTGGACTTCTCATAAACACCCGCTAATGCCTCCATCAGTCCTTTGACGGTTGTCTGCTTGGAGACATTGAATACAACCAACTGTATCAAACACAATCGAATAATAGCTAAGGCACACTAGTCCAACAGGTCCCACTCCTTGACTAATTTCTTTTTGGCTTAGTACATACGAGTGGTTGATGTAGTTGCTTCTCGTATAGATAATCCTTGATCTATCCTCCACCACTAATAATTTGTTACATCAAATTTTTGATCTTCCCTATCTTGGAAGTGTCTACCATAATAGCCACTCAAATCAAGATCACAAAAAGACTTGGTTCCCTGGTAATGGATCCAATTGTTGAGAAAAAAATCCGCAAAGTTGGAGATCGATCACAACAACAATGAATACGTGAGACAGGAAAATGATACCAAATAAATTAGATAAAACTAACACAAAAGAACACAGAGAATTAACGTGGAAAACCCTCCTTTTATCAAGAGGCAAAAAATCATGGGACAATGACTAACAATTTACTCCTTCAAACCCTCAAACTCACAGAGATGTACAAGAAGATCACTCTCCCAACCCTTACAATTGAGATCCCAAGATTTTTCTTCTCTCAACACATTGTATAGGATTAAATCGGTGAATAAGGTTCCCCTTCCCTTTTCTTATCTCATTTTTTCCCCTTTCTATTACTTCTCTATCTTGTCCATCTTTTCAAGGAGGCCTAAGGAGCTTTTTATAGAGTTATTTTGAGTCACCCCATCTTTAATGCCTGTTCAACAAATGGTCACCACTATTTTGTATTCTGAGACATCTTTTGATATTCCCAAGACTTCATTTGTCATTCTGAGTGTGACAATGAACTATAGTAATTAATATTTTGATATCTCAGCAACACATCCTTCTAGTCTAAGCAATGAAGCAAGTATTACACATCATTTGGCATGCCATAAACGTTCATCCATCATTGAACTATGATAATTTGTTTATCCATCATACATAATAACACCATAAGATCATTAACAACATTAAACAAACTCAATTAAAGTGTTAAACATTGTTAGTCATCAATTATGTGAGATCCCTCAACTTAGTCCCACATCTAATACCTACTGGGAGAAGATCCTGTTTATAAGTGGGAATGGACTATAGATCTTTAACTTTCGGGGTACCTATTTTAAAGAAATGACTTAGCCCATTACGTTGCACTTTGGGCCGAGTCGTTACAAATGGTATCAGAGCCGACCTAGTTCTGTGTTAGATGGTGGGCTGGATTAGAAACGTTGGCTAGGCTGCCGGCCACGGGCCAGAAAGGTCGTGGGCTGGGGCTAGCAACGGGTCAAGAATAGGCATTTCGGGGACGAAATTCCCTAAGGTGGGTGGATTGTGAGATCCCTCAACTTAGTCCCACATCTAATACCTACTGGGAGAAGATCCATGTTTATAAGTGGGAATGGACTATAGATCTTTAACTTTCGGGGTACCCATTTTAAAGAAATGACTTAGCCCATTACGTTGCACTTTGGGCTGGGTCGTTACAAATGGTATCAGAGCCGACCTGGTTCCGTGTTAGATGGTGGGATGGACTAGGACGTTGGCTAGGCTGCCGGTCACGGGCCAAAAAGGTCGCGGGCTGGGGATAGCAACGGGCCAAGACTAGAAACGTTGGCTAGGCTGCCGGTCACGGGCCAGAAAGGACGTGGGCTGGGGCTAGCAACGGGCCAAGAATAGGCATTTCGGGACGAAATTTCCTAAGGTGGGTGGATTGTGAGATCCCTCAACTTAGTCCCACATCTAATACCTACTAGGAGAAGATCTTGTTTATAAGTGGGAATGGACCATAGATCTTTAACTTTCGGGGTACCCATTTTAAAGAAATGACTTAGCCCATTACGTTGCACTTTAGGCTGGGTCGTTACAGCCTTGGTGGCACGGCAATGGTGGAGCAGCTCTGGTGGAGGTGAATTAAGCGTTGAGGTGCGGCACTAGGGTGCAGCATCGAGGCGTCGTGGAGGTCTGGTGGCAGCCAAAAATTGGAGCAAAGGCTAGGCGGAGGTCGGTGGCGGGACGACGGCCAATGGAGGCGTCGACAACATGAATCATGGTGGCGGCGGGGTGAGGAAGGGGAAGTGTTGGAGGAGGGTTAGGTGGCAATTTCGGAAATAAAAGTTGACTCAACTCTGATTTGAGTAAAAATAATAACCAACTCCTAATAAATTTAAAAAAAGCTAGAAAAATATGGAAAAATTCTATAAATTATAATACACTCAATAACATCAAAATGACATGCTCTATAACTAATAACCTACCCAAACTACTATATAGCATGTCCTAATGTGTTATTCAGCCTAATAATAATTCTCAATCAAATATATAAAAAGAAATAACTGCATACTATCACATACTCTAATAACTCATTTCTCATTATTTTTCTGGCAGTTATCATTATATACTTAGGTACACTTGACCCTCTTCGTTCATAACGCACAACTGGCCTTAGCTTAGCACGCGGGCCATGAAACTGACTTGACTTGAACTAACAGTTGAACCGCTGGTTTGCTAATATAAAACTGTGACTCGAGTCATGGGTTTTACAAGAATTTTATGTTTCGATATTTAATTTGTAACGACCCAGCCCAAAGTGCAACGTAATGGGCTAAGTCATTTCTTTAAAATGGGTACCGCGGAAGTTAAAGATCTATAGTCCATTCCCACTTATAAACAAGATCTTCTCCCAGTAGGTATTAGATGTGGGACTAAGTTGAGGGACCTCACAATCCACCCACCTTAGGGAATTTCGTCCCCAAAATGCCTATTCTTGGCCCATTGCTAGCCCCAGCCCACGACCTTTCTGGCCCATGGCCGGCAGCCTAGCCAACATTTCTAATCCAGCCCACCATCTAACACGGAACCAGGTCGGCTCTAATACCATTTGTAACAACCCGGCCCAAAGTGCAACGTAATAGGCTAAGTCATTTCTTTAAAATGGGTACCCCGAAAGTTAAAGATCTATAGTCCATTCCCACTTATAAACAGGATCTTCTCCCAGTAGGTATTAGATGTGGGACTAAGTTGAGGGATCTCACAATCCACCCACCTTAGGAAATTTCGTCCCCGAAATGCCTATTCTTGGCCCGTTGCTAGCCCCAGCCCACGTCCTTTCTGGCCCGTGGATCAGGCAGCCTAGCCAACGTCCCTAGTCCATCCCACCATCTAACACGGAACCAAGTCGGCTCTGATACCATTTGTAACGACCCAACCCAAAGTGCAACGTAATGGGCTAAGTCATTTCTTTAAAATGGGTAACCCGGAAGTTAAAGATCTATAGTCCATTCCCACTTATAAACAGGATCTTCTCCCAGTAGGTATTAGATGTGGGACTAAGTTGAGGGATCTCACAAAAGCCCTCCACTCGACATAGATGAGTTTTCCCCCACATTGAGTGTTGCAACCGAGGTTGGCCAAGGGCCAATTGGACAAGCTGACCGAAGCTGGCGGACTCGCTATCGCCATTGGTGACTATCACTGCCACCTTCGCCCTCACCACCACTGTGGTTGCATTGAGCTCGTTGAGCCCGATGCCGACCCACAACTTTGATTGCCATGTTGGAAAAGTCATCAAAACAGCTGGAAAATTGTAAGAAACTGCCAAAAATTTGATGTGACGAGTGATTTGATGTGATTGTGATATAGGATGTGTGAATGCATCATAGCAGGCATTTATTTTTAGTTTTTGTGTAAGTACGGAATAAGAGCTCGCCACCTAGGCGCATGGACACGATTGGAGCTTCTACCAGGTCCATTTAGGACTCACTTCTTGTTTGACTTCTCACTCTATCGTGGCTTGTTGTAATAGGTAAGCGGACGTGTCAAGGGCTGGATTTATCATATCCCACTCCACACAGGCCATTAGTCATACAAATTTTTGGATTAATAACCCTCAAGGATGAGATCCCTCAAGTTTGTTTTTGAAAACTGAAATCTAGATCACAATGCCTTCAGGCCTACTATATTACAATCCCTGCCCAGACCTATGTACATGCAATTTTCTCAAGTTTTTCACTAAGTTATGAGACAAAGGAAAGTCAACTCACGTGAACCACGAGTGGGAATGTGCCAGCCAAAGCGCGTTCTGGATTGGTGAGCAGGTTGTTCCATTCCTGAGGGATGCTGGCAACTCCACCTTTGAGTTCCTCAAACCTGAAGAAGTGTGGAGGATTACAGGTACTCCAATACAGTGCATGTCTAGACTTGTGGATTTAAAGGGTACTAAAAACGTCTGCTTGAGAGTACTCTACCTTTGTGTTTAGGGCCGAAGTGATATGGAGGATGTAGAGAGTTGTAGGATAATTGATTTCTCCATGCAAGGGATAGTCTTAAAGTTTGTCGAGGCATCTAACGAGTTAGAATGGGACACTATCAAGTTGATGCCAATGGCTCCTAATTAGCACCCTTATGAGAAATTTTATGAAGAAGTATATGAATGATTTCATTTAACAAGAGTTAACTCTCCTCTGCAAATTTTATTATTAGTTATTTCTAGACTAATAACACTCGTTACTGACATTTTTGTATTATATATATAGGCAAGAATCCAGATGATTGAGCGTTGTCGAGACTGCGGAGGAGCAATGATGTACCATGCACACATGTACTTGCCGAATGGAATGGAAATTGTGGGGTGACGCACTGTTGTGAATAGTTGTGAATTAAATGTTGGAATGTTTTATTACAGGATTGTTGTGAGAAAACCCTAAAATGTTTTACATGTGATTATAATTGCAACTAGAACTGAATAGGATGAGCAATGGAGTCCATACTCGGCTCAAAAGAAGGAAAATGTTGATAATGGAAATATTGTGAGAATAACATTTATGTTTTTGCTATGTTTGCTATTTCTATTGTTATCCATATATAATGTTTGTTATTGATAGGGTAGTCTCTGTTGCACTTTTAGGGAGGCTATGTTTGTTTTGTTTTAAAAATAGTTATTTTTTGAACTTTTCACGTGGTTGTTTTGTTTTGAACATGATTGCATATCATAACATTCATTTAGAATAACATTAGAACCTAAGCATCTCATCCATGCATTATATATTTGTATCACCATCTTGAGACATCGAGGTTAGATATAGGTCGACTTAACCAAAGCCAGTAGATTAGCAAACGATTTGGTAACCAGTAGCATTTCTAGTTTGGTTTGCGGATGCACCAAATTGGGATGTTACAATTCTTCTCGAGGCCTGAATGTCTAGATGCTCTGTCTTAGGGTGTTTGAACGTTCAGCCATGGGCCAAATAAGATCATTTAATAGTAGGCAAAATGTCTAGACTCTCTATTATAGGGTGTTTGGACGTTCTGTGTAAAACCCACGATTCGAGTCAGGGTTTTATATTCAGAACCGGTTGGTTCAACCATTATTTTCGAGTCGAGTCAGTTTCAGAACACGTGTACCGAGCCGATGCCGGTCTCGTGTATGACCCATGAGGGTCATGTGTACCCAAGTATATGATGATAACGTCATGAACACAACAGAAAAGAATGAGTTATCAGAATATATAAGAGTATGCAGTTCATTTTTTTCATTATGATATATAATGGATCGTAGAATTAGTTTTAGGCCGTTTACCGCGTTAGGACGCGTTACAGGCATTTTGGGTGGGTTGATAGTTCTAGAGCATATCATTACGATGTTTGGTATTTGTTTGATTTTATGGGATTTTTCCTGATTTTTATAAATTTTTTTAGGATTTAATACGACTTAGTTATTATACTTGACTCGAGCCGGAGACGAGTCAAGTCTTATTTACGAAATTGCCACCCCAGTTATTTTTCCCCTCCCGACACCTTCCCAAACCCGGACGCCGCCCTTGTGTAGCGTCGCCGGCGCGCGCTGCCGGCGCCGCTCTGCTGCCGATAGTCGCCACTCAGCCCCGCGATGACGTCGCCGTGCTGCCCCGACCAAGTCCGACCCCCATCGGCCGCCGCGACGTGAGAAAGCCACCCCGCGATGTCGCGCCCACTTTGCGCTTCCGTCGCCGATTCCGCCGCCGGCGACCAGCACCGCCACGATCGGTCGGTCGCCTCAGCATCCTCAGCCCTCCAGCGACCTTCCCCGACCGGAACGGAGGCCATCGCCGCCCTGGCCGGCCGGATCTAGCAACCCATCGCTGCCGGCCAGATCTAGCCACCCATCGCTGCCGGCCCTATTTATACATTTTCCCGCAAGCTGCCACCTCCGTTGGCCGCGCCGACCTCATAGATGAGTCGGGCTCTCCGAGCTGGTTCCAAGGGTACCCAATACGACCACTTTTCGGCCAATAGACGCCGCCGACAACTGTCGCTGGAAAACAGCAAGAAGCTGCCGAAAAACTACCAAAAACCATCAAAAAACCAGAATTTCTGGAATTCTCCGGAATTCATCGGATCTTCCTGATTACGATTGTTAGCATAGCATGTTAGAATTAACTAGTTGTCACGATGAATGCCATACTATGAATGAAGTAGGATGTGCATGATGAGATTAAGTAAGTGATCTAATGAGATGAAGTATAAGCATGCTAATTGAGCACGATGTAACTTAGGAAACACGATAAATTAGAATGAATAGGATGATAGAATTATTTTCACTTTTATCATTATTGATTATTGATTATTGATCGATTATTTGAGGGATGATTATTATGTCATGTGATATTCATTGATTTTGATGCATCATGTAGTTAGTGGGCGTTAGTATTTAGTTTTGATGTGTAGGTACGGAATATGAGCTCACCGCCTAGGCGCGATGACACGCTTGGAGCTTCTACCAGGTCCGTTTAGGACTCGACTTTGTTTTACGTCTTTCTATTGTATGTTTATCTTATTATTTGTAGGATGGGTTAAGTGGCGTTTTATTGGATCCCACTTAACTCGGGTCATTTAACCAAACATTTTCCAGATTAATAACCCCTTGAGGATGAGATCCCTTGAGGTTGATTTCGAAAATAAGATCCACCAAAAGTTGCCTTCGGGCCTATTATATAACTCCCTACCCAAGCCTATATATATATATAGTTTATCGTAGTTTTCTAGTGAGACGAGAGATGGAGAAATCGACTGCACGTATCATGTAGAGGATGTCGTGACAGTCAAAGCGGGCTCTAGATTAGTGCCAGCGGACTGTTCCATTCCCGAGGGATCCCGACAACTCCGCATTTGAGTTCCTCACACCCGGAGAACATGGAGGTTTACGGGTACTGTTTAGTACAGCGCATGTCCGGACTTGTGGTTCAAAGGGTACTAAAGGCGACTGCCTGAGAGTACTCGGCCTTCGTGCTCAAGGCCAGGAGAAATATGGAGGTAAGGAGAGGGCTTAGGATAAAGTTTCACGAGAAGTACTGAAAAAGAAGTGCCGAGAGTGGCACAGTACCAGCAGCAGATCAGTAAGTTCGGGATGCTACTGGGTCTGCAGCCCAGTGGCTCCTCAGTAGTGCCCTTCAGAGTGTTCACGTGGAGTATATGTTGTTTTCTTTCATATGAGAGTTTGCTCTCATAGCTAGCTTGTTATAGTTATTTTATTTTTCGGACCAGTAACACTTGTTACTTACATGTTTTTATACTATATGTAGGTAATAATCACGAGTTGGAGGAGCCAGTTTAGACGGAGGAGCAATGAGGTCTTGTACACACACACATGTTAGATTTCTGAATGTTTAATATTGTGTTGTTATGTTGTTATATTGTGAATGACATGTTCAAATGTATGAGACATGATAGAATGTGAACATGATCAGAGATGCGTAGCGGAAGCTTGGTGGGTTGAAACCCTAGCTTCAGAATGAATTCATAATATGTTAGATTTTGTGTGAATGAAATCATGGATGCATGTGTATATATTATATGTATATTATTTTGACAAGGTGGGCCCATAATTGCACTTTTAGGGGAAACCCTGTCGGTTTTATTTCAGAATTTTTATCGTAATTGTAATGATGTGAAATTTAAGTTGCACGACATCCATGTAGTATCATGTTAGGGTTTTATGCACTTATCCATGCATGACAAGTCGTATCTACATCTTAAGACGTCGAGATTAGATCCGCACGAGTTAGGTTCGAGTTAGCCGACCTAACCGGGGCCTGTAACATGCCGGTTCGGTTCGCAAGCGTGAACCAGATTTGGGGTGTTACATTTTGAGTTCGGCCAATAAACATGTTTTGCAAAATTTGGCCAATAAACATGTTTGCAAAATACCGACGTTCAGATGCCCTATTTTAAGGCGTATGAGCACTCTATTTGTTGTGATCCGACTTTCTAATTTTTATTTGAGGCCTAAACAACCGTCAAATTTCATTAAATTTTAACACTAGCCTACTAATCATATAACATTCTTGTAAAAAGTTTTTTTATTTGGAGGTCTAGATCTCAACAAAGGTTTAATCTTTTTAAATTTAACTAGATATATCAAATCATCTTAGAATTGAATGAAATTTTATACACTCTTTTTTTACACCATTACTTATAGTTTAGAACAATTCTTGATTGAAAAAGATATCTTCTTGATTGATTTCATCATTTTCTTCTTCTTTAAAATCAACTTTCATAGAAACAATACAAAACAGTAAACAAAACTTCGATTCTATGTTGTTTAACTCTAAATCGTCTCCACTCAAATTGAGTTCATAATTAAATGGTGCACATGCATAATTTACATAAATAATAAATTATAAATCATGAAAAATCATAAACAAGATGAACAATAATGATGATGCGTATATCTAAGAAAGGTTATAGTTAAATTACTAACTTGATCTTTGAATAATCCTTGCATAAAACTCTTCCACCAATGATTTGTATAAGACAAAACCCAGGAGAGAGGAGAGAGGATCGATGAGAGAGAGAGGAGAGAAAGAGAGAAATGATGATGAGAGGGGGAGAAGAGAGAGGACGTTAGCTTACCTAGGGTTTGCCTCCACCTTCTTGCATCCATATATTATTTACCATAAATTCTTCTCTTCCTTATTTACCCCTCCAACCTCCCGGAATTCCTTATCTACTCTTAACCGCACGACTAAGTCGATCCATCCCCGATTTTAATTTTGGTCCAACCCCTTAGAGGAAGTTTCAGCTTCAACCTCTATTTTGCTAATTGACTAGTCCTTCTTCCAACATTGGCTACACTTAATCAATTTGCATGACTAATACAAGTGTTTCCACCAATTTGATCTTCCAAACTAAACAAAATTAACCTATCTCAAAATAAATCAGTGTATCACATAATAAACTATGTTTTGAGAAAAAGAAAAATTTACCCTACTAAAATTACTAAGTATAATCTATAATTATTTTAAGAAACAAATATGTTTATAGTTTAAAATCTATGAAAATATAAATAAAAATATCAGTTATTACAAAACATATTTTATTATAGTTGTATGTTGTGTTTCGAAAAACATGGATTATGGGAACCCACGGTTCATATTGTTTGAAGAATCTATGTGAAGACTAAGTGCTCGAGTAGTGTGCTCTTTCACTTGTAGAATATCAGTGTGTGTGTGTGTGTGTATTTCGTATGATACACAAGGTGTGCGGAATAGGTAACCACTGTAAC
>JAURVB010012411.1:0-139083 GCA_033002965.1 Piper betle
TATATATATATAGGGATTGGCTATCCTGGGGGTGACCGCAGGAACAGTTTCCTGCGGTCGCTCAAATCTGGACCGTCAGATCTAATCTGACGGTTCAGATCTATTTTTAAAAAAACCTAATTTTTACCCTCCCCCTCCCACTGCCCGGCGCCGCCGCCCTCGCCGCGCCACGGCCGCCGCGCCGCCACCCTTCGCCGCGCCCACGTCCACCGCGCCGCCGCCGTCGCCGCTCCCGTCGCCTCGCCCACGCCCCCGCCGTCGCCGCTCCTGTCGCCTCGCCCACGCTCCCGTCGCCTCACCGCCGCGTCGCCGCCCGGGTCGCCCCCGCGCCCCCTTGCGACCCCGCGGGCGGGTCGAGAGGGAGCGCGGCGGCGCGGGCGAGGTCGGGAGGGGCAATGACCCGGCGGGGGCATGGCGACTCGGCCGAGGAGCAAGGGCAGCGGCGCGGCCATGGGTGCAACGGAGGTCGATGGCGACGCGGGCTCGGGCGCGGCGACATGGACGAGGGCGGCGCCGTGGACGGGGGCGCGGCGATGGGTGCTTCAATGGCGCGCGGCGGGGCGAAGGATGCTGGGCTAGGCGACGCGGCGGGGCGTGGGCGAGGCAACGGGAGCGACGACGGCGGCGGCGCGGTGGACGTGGGCGCGGCGAAGGGTGGCGGCGCGGCGACCGTGGCGCGGGGCGGCGGCGCCGGGCAGTGGGAGGGGAGAGGGTAAAAATTAGGTTTTTTAAAAAATAGATCTGAACCGTCAGATTAGATCTGACGGTTCGGATTTGAGCGACCGCAGAAACTGTTCTTGCGGTCACCCCCAGGGTAGCCAATCCCTATATATATATATATATATATATATATATATATATATGTATATATTCGACGCGGTGTGATTGAACGTTAGTATCCATGAATTTATTTAAATTATTTACCCGCTACTTGGTTAATTATCATTACCCGGTCAAGTAGAAAGTATTAGTTAACCGGTTAAGTATTTTTACCTGGTTAAGTAAACCATACCATTTAACCGTTTAAACTAGTAAAGTGAACCGTATCACTTACCCATTTACCCGGCAACGAAGTGTGTTTTCATAAACCCTAGGCCTTCTTTCATTTTATAAGGAGAAGGACGGGGGGGCGTCATGCACATAAGCTCCTTGGACAAACGCCGGCTTCCCCATTGTTTTGGTAAGTTTCTTCCTCTCTTCTTCTTAGTTTGCATGCATACATATGATCAAAGATTATAATACAAGATAATCATGGAAACTAAGACCTGAAATCAACAAGAAAAAGGGAGGATGTAATTGGATTAGAACCAGGAATTCACCCACGAGTTGGTGCTGGTTTTGTGTGAAGAGAAAATGTAATTGGAAGAAGAAGAAGAAGAAGAAGAAGAAGAAAGAAGAAGAAGAAGAAGAAGAAGGAGAATGGCAGTTTTGTAATTTTGGGTTGACTCGATATGGGTTGAGTTAAAAATCATAATAATAATACCAACTCATGTTAAAATCATTGAAATAATTAATTTAAAGGAATATGAGTTAAGTGGTCAAAATAATAAATTTATAAATTATTACATGAAATTAATAAATTTCGATCACGATAAACGGTAATTAATTAATCGGCTGATTAAAAGCAATTAACTTAAATTGAAGGGTTATGAGGAATTTTTAATAGAGACTTCACCTTTATCATATAAAAGTTATATTTGATAAGTAAAACGATTATTCTTATAATAAATTCGTAAAGTAAAATAATGGATCAATAAAAGATAATCGCGTAGAAATTACGCGATAGCATAATTAATTAAATAAAGAAGTGTTGAACCTTATCGAATTAAATAAATTAATTAATGTGGCATATATTAAATATTTAGTTGCATGAATTTTCGACGCGAGTAAAATTATACTAATGTATAATTTTATGCCCCGTTCATATTAGGGTTAGCGGATTACAGTCGGACGAACCCGCAAGTCAGGTACGTATAATAGGTAGAACATCGTATTTTCCTTGTTGGTAGCCTAGGTCGGCCTGAGCCCTGCAAGTCAACCATATTGGTTCATCGATATTTATTTCATAATATTTAGGTTCAAATCTTCTAATAAAAATCATAGTTTTTACAGCTCGTGCCTGGGATATTAGGATATCCAGATCCTCTCCAGATATGCTCCTGCCCACTTTCCACGAAGCTTCCTCCAAACCATTGGCTGCACCGCTAGTTCAACCATCTCGCCTACTGGCTCGACCCTAGCAAACACTCGGCCACAAGATCAACATCTTCGATGCTTCCAGCAGTTCTTGGCTCCAAGACTGGCATTTGCATACCGCTACAAGCCTGCACCATGGACTCCAGCATGCCGCTATTTTGATCGGCACACACCTGTGCACTCGATTGTACTTGCGCACCAGCAATCACATGCTAGCGCCCATGCCAGCGCCATGTCTCAACCCAGTACCGGTATTCTGCTCGGTACTACCAATTCACTCGGCAAGCTGCTCGGCACACCTATGCTACTCGGTATGCTGTTCGGTAGCCTGATCGGTGTTCTGCTTGGTACGCTCGGTTGCACCCAACCTCACTCTGCCGACATAAACACCGACCTGCTCGTGATGCCTAGCCCTTGTGCTCGATCACCAGCACCTGACTAGTACTCTATATCATGAACCAGCACCATCTTGAGGTTTCTTCGACTCAACCATCGCCACATGCCCAATGCACCATATACTGCTACATGTGCCGATACTCATTGTCTCCCGACACTTGGCTCGACAGCTACGTGCACCATGGTCCGACTACCTACAACTATAACACAGTTAGTGTATGGTAGGTTGTTGCACCATCTGAATAGCACTGACTATCCATGTTCGGATGCGGGATGACTAGGAACAACTGCCAAACCCTAACTCCCGGCGCATCCTAGACTCAAGGCTGTAATAGTTACCACCCACACTTGTGCTTAGCTCACCGTTGTTTTCTTTTGTGTTTTTGTTTGTTTGATGCATGCCTTTATCTATTACTTGTTGTATTGTGATGTATGCTGTAACCAGCTTATGTATCAATAAATCAGACATGGTAACAGGTCTCTTGATGAGACATTTTGAATTCAGCCCCAACATTTTTTGAAGTATTTATTCATGTATATTGCCCATTTATATATTTTGGCTCTGATTGCATGTTGAGTGTTTACATGTCATCTCATTGTACGTAGCTTCTTATTAGGGTGTTGCACAAATCAATTCAGATGGTTGCATTGATCCATTTCTCATTCAATTTTTTTAGATTAATTGATTTAGACATGACTCAACTTGATCGTAATAACACTTATCTAGTTTTTAGGTGAACCGGATTTGGGGTGTTACGTACACAATGATTTTTCAACTTATTAATCACCTAAAAATATCTACCATCTAGGAAAAATCTTATTAAAACACTAAATAACCACTCAATGAAGACACTAAAATATATAAAAGATTCGACATAGTCTATTTTTTTATAAACTTATCATGGTGCAACATCGTCAATGTGGAAGCTACGATGATGGCATTCCCAATGGCAGTGGTGATTGGTGACTTCCCAAATTGACCACAAATAATGGCTGGAGCACATAGACGCTGATGGAGTGGATGGAGACAATGCTGGCTGGTTAGAAAACAACAATAATAGGAGCAGCGATAGGACTCTGTTCAAGTTGATACTATGCAGCTGATATTAAATTTACTAGGCAAGATGTTGCACCATGCGCAACCTATACCAGATAAATTTTAATTTGAGTAAAAATCACCTCCACCCCCTCCTTTATTGCAAATGATCCCAGCCCCTTGCTTTTAAAAAATGATCACATACACCCTTACTTTTCAAAAAATGGTCACTTACATAACCTGCCATTTAAAAAAAATGATCACTTACACCCCTTGGACTCTAACTTTATTAGTAAGTGGTTAAATACTAATGATGTTGTAAAACTTGGGCCGCACGGCCGAGGGTTTTGTAACGACCTGGCCATTTGTCACAACATTGTGGGCCTAGCTGGCCAGGTGTTACTCACAATTAAGCAAATATGTCTAACATTTTTTTTAACAAAAACATATATAAAGATCCCACAGTCTTAGACCGTTTTCCAGTAGCCACACTTATTTCTCAAATAAATAATAAAAGGAGTCCTCATATTTATTTTGCTCCATGCCCTGGTTGTCAATCACCTACTTTCGTATCTGCACACCTGCGGAGGCAATTCCGCGTTAGTGATTACAACACTAAGTAGTATAATAGATAAAACAAATCAAGTACATTCCACTATTTCCTTATGTTTATTTTAATATGCGGTGGAGCTAATCCGCTATACTCCAAAACAATGCGGAGGAGGTATCTGCTGTGATCTGCACACTCCGACCGTAGCCTTTTTGTGGGGAGGCTACCACTACCGTCTCCAGTGCCAGTGCCTCGCGCACCCCGACCGTAGCCTTTTTGTGGGGAAGCTATCACTGCACTCAGGTGATTGCTACGCCCCGTTTGTGGGAAAGCTCTCACTACCAATTCTAGTGCCAGTGCCTCGCACACCTTGGCCGTAGCCTTTTTATGGGGAGGCTATCACTGCACTCAGGTGAATGCTATGCCCCATTTGTGGGGAAGCTCTCACTGCCAACTCTAGTGCTAGTGCCTCACACACCCCGGCCGTAGCCTTTTTATGGGGAGGCTATCACTGCACTCCAGTGCGATGGAGGAATCGCTGTGCCTCGCTCACCCCGGCCGTAGCCTTTTTATGGGGCGGTTATCACTACTCCAAAACAATGTCGATGCATTACACAATTTACGCACATAATACGACCCCGTGTCGGACTGAGTCAATTCTTTGACCCCGGTTGCACTCGGTGCATGGTGGTCAAATCTGGGCTCAGGCTGACCTAGGCTACCAACAAGGAAAGTATGATGTTCTACCTATTATACGTACCTGACTTGTGACTTCGTCTGACTGTGATCCGTGAACCCTAATATAGTAATGGGGAGGTCGCCTGGGACGGAGATGAGGGATGAAATACTCCCTCCTCCTGCATATATATACACTTCAATCATTCCCTTCATTAAATTCTCACACCCCATCATCCATTGGTATTTCCTAGGTTCAACGACCCCTTCATTAAATTCTCACACCCCATCATCCATTCATGAATAGGTATTTTCTAGGTGACCTTAAGTCGAGTCATGACCGGTCGACTTGATAACCAACTATATTGGTTCATCTATATTTATTTCATAATATTTAGGTTCGAGTCTTGTAATAAAAATCATGGTTTTTACAGTTTTAGTGTCGGGTCGGTTTTGACCCAAATCTGGTTAGTAGGGTCCAACCTTTCTTGCCGTGGTTTGTGTATGATATGGTGTATGTTTGCCCTACCTTAGCCTCCTTCGGCGCTCGGTATCCGCTTTTTCATGTTTGGTCCAGACGAGTCTTATATAGTTAGATGTTAGGACTATGTCCCTCGCATGTCTTTTGTGTGCTCGCCATGTGTTCGATAACCCTTTTAGACTGTTCTAACCCCCTTGGGGACATGCAGTGCAATTTCTGAGATTGGCTCAATTGGTTTAGGGTAAAATCCCTAAGTTTTTTGGGTTTTGGGCTAACAAAACCCATACTACATTAGCTAACTCAACCCATACCCCTTTAGCTAACCACGCATACCTCTTTATCTAATTCAATGCATACTTCTTTAGGTATGACACTCATACCTATGACATTACCAAACCAACCACCCCTGTTTTTTATAAAACCCATCCTTCCGTCACCTTTTCACCATTTCTCCTTCCCTCCTTACCTCCAAAGACCTTCTAATCCTCTCCTTGGCCTTCTTCTTCCCCCTTGGAGCTCTAGGTACTCTTCTTCACCTTTCTAACCTCTTAGGGTGGTAGGCTTTGAGGTTGGATGCCTCAAAAGACCTCTCCTTTATCTTCCCTCACTAGTTTCAAGTTTGTAATGCCTCTGTTGCTCGTTTGATGTGCATTGCTTGTAGTTTTGTATGCTTGCAGTTTTATGACATTTTTAGATGTAGATCTACTTGTTAGGAGCATTTTTAATACTCATAAATTTTATTTTTACATGTAAAAAAATAGATATATTATTTATAATATACATAAGTTACTGATCTGCACCATCTTGGTATAAAAATCATATCTTAGCACTCTAATGTTACATTTGCACGATTCTTATTTTCTTAGACTCGTAACATGTAGATGTACAAATATTATGTTGGGTGATTTACTTCCGTGTCCTTGAATTTTCCTGTATGAAGGTGAAAATTGAGGAAAGGCGGCAACTTTCTCCATTACAGTGACATAAGCTCCAATTTCTCTAATTTTTACTCTCTAACCTTGTACGATCTATTGATGGACAAATGTCATTTTTTTCATGGTGATGTTAGGAGTTTGTGGTAAAATGTTAATTCTAATATAACCACTAAATAATCATGAATGTCACCCCTAAGAGCGCCATACGTTTGCCGTGTTGTTTGTGATTGTGAGCATGATCTATGATTGTGTTATATCTTAAGCCATCAATTTTAAGCTAATAAAATTTGGTAAAAGTATATGATGCTCCAATATGTGTATAATTAATAGAAATAAATTTTGGTAATGGGTAAAAATCATCTATGTATGTTTTGGAGCTGTTTACCCAGGCAGTGTAAAAAATCTAGTTTTTTCACTCTAGTTGTAAATTACCTTAAAATAAGTTAATAGTGTTTGATTTGAGTGAAAGTTGTTCCACACTGTACACTGTGTCAATAACACTATGACCAATTTTGGGGCTATTTGGGTTGGTTCCCAATTTTATTTGTGAACTTCTAAGTTGTTAGGGTCTAGATAGCTTCAGAAACAGCTCATCTAGTGACACAACTTGTAAAATCCATTTAGGCCCATGTACAAGGTAAATTAGGCTGAACTCATACTGGGCTCATGCTTCATGTGTTAGCTAACTAGGTCCATTGACCCAAGCCCATTTGGAGTCCTCTAGGCCATGAATGAACCATTAAGAAATTTGTGCGCGAGCCAAGAACAGTATTCCAGCTCCTTAGGGCTGAGCTTAGAGGGCCTTGTTCCCCTTGATTAGCCTAAGGGCCAGCCATAGTGGAATTTATCTGTGAGTCTTAGAGTGTAAGGGTTACCTATCTAAATTTTATCCCACTTGGACATCGTTAGTGAAAAATTGTCCAGTAAGCACATTCGATTAAAACCCTAGAATTGATTAAAACACACTAAGTGAACATGAAACTAAAACGTTAATTAAGTTTCATAATAAGGTTTAACATTTTACTTAGGACCTAATTAAGATAATTAGGTGATGTTTAAGTCTTGAGCTTGTGTGGAGGTTTTGCCTAGTTTTGGGTACCGATGTAACCTGATTCTTATTTGGTTCCATCTCCATAATAGGTATTGCAGGTGAGCTCACCTACTAGAATAGAAATATTTACTCATCCAGATCCATAGGACTCTCCCTTTGCTTTGTCTTTGTTTGACTCCCTGTGTGTCGAGTTTAACAACATTTTAGATGCAGGATGACATTTGCGGTGTTTTATCAATCCCTTCGATGTTGTTCCATTTGGTCATATTTTTTACATGTATTTAATAACACTTCAAGATTGAGACCCTTTAATGGTTTTCAAAAGATGAGATTCAAAAACTAAGTATTAAATCCTCTCCCTAGCCTATACGTATAATTATGAAGGTTTACAACTTTTATGAGTAAGAGTGTGTATTGGATGTATGGACAACACTAGTACTCCTTTAAACCTTGAGGTAGTGCAGAATATGAGGGTATTGCGTAACACAATACATTTATGGAATTTGTGGTACTAGCTTAACTATTAGTTTTGCCACTTGAGTACTGTGGTAGGTGGAATATAGAGGATATAAGGGTGTAAGTGTTGTATGTATGAATCTGAATATTAGCTGTGTGCGCGCCACCAACACTCGCTTAAGTGTGTTTGATTACTGCCCAGTGTGAGGCAAGTTTGAAGTTTCCTAAGTTTTTTATGTGTAATGGAATACCTATTTGCTAGCTTGCTATTTTACCTGTAGTTATTCGGACCGGTAATCAAATTTATTTGATTACTGACATATTTTCTATTATATGTAGGTGATGTTCTCTAGTGTTAGTCGGCCTAGGTACATGGATCAAATGGCTTAGTGGTGGGGGCCTTGTGTTATGTTGTATATTTTGGACTACGTATTTTGTGAATGATTATATGATGGGCATGTGCCCTAACAATGTGAACTTTGTATGATTTGGATGTATGTCATGATAGTTGTGCTAATATATTTTATCCTAATATTATTATATTTTATTGTAGAGCTAAAATACTTCGGGGGAAGGCTAAATATCATCAGCATGGTATATAAGCCCCAGAGTCTTAGAACATGACGAGGGGCTAAGTCAGTTAAACAAAATGTATTTGGGTGCAGTTGTTTGTGTGTTAGAGTAACGTGAGTGGATGAGCTTACGGTTCACACTACTTGAAGACCCACGTGAAGTCAAGGCATTAGGGTTTGATGTCCTAATACTCGATGATGTTGTGTAATTTCTCTGATGCTTTGATTATTGTTTGCGTAGGGTATGTGGAATAGGTAACCATAGTTAGGAGTGATTATCATATTTTAAAAGCCACTTCTCATAGTCTTAGAGGAGGTTCTATCTATGTTACGACTAGGGGTATTTATATATGATTTTTAAATCTAGGATCTGCCTTTGTAGTACAAACTCTGCACGCATTCTATGAAAACCAAGCCTAAAGTTCGTCTTAGGCCTTCACAGAGGATTGAGATCATCTTCCGTAAAGTCTGTACACAATAGCCTAACGAGTGACATCTAAATTATAATATCATGATTCGGTCTGTCCTTTTAAATTGAATTGGGTTGTTATAGATGTAGCCGATATTAGACATGTTTTAACTTGATAATATGACAAAGTGAGACACGTCATGTGACAAACTTAGACACACCATCAAGAAAAATTGTAATATTATTTTTTGACTTATTATTTTATTAATTAAATATAAATATATAATATATCATTAATATTAGTAAGTGGTTAAATATTGATGATTTGGTAAAAAATAACTTGATAACTTGTTAAAATGGAATACCTCATCAATATATATATATATATATATATATATATATAAATATAAAATAAGTTAAAAGAAAATAATATTCAAATATTTTTCTTATTGATGTGTCCAAGTTTGGCACATTATCAAGTTAAAACATGTCTAACATTGGCCACGTCATCAATATTAAACTGTAAAGTCATCAATAATCAACCACTTCTTACATTGTTGTAGCTCAAGGGATGTAAGTGATCATTTTTTAAAAAAGAGGGGTGTAAGTTACCATATTGGAAAAGCAGGGTTTGTAAGTGATCATCTTTTAAAAGGAGAGGGTGTAAGTAATCAGTTGCGCTTTGAGAGGGGGTGTAAGTTATTTGTACTATTTTAATTTATAAATAAATTCTCATTCAATAATGCGATTGATTGTAATAATAATTTAATATCTTAGATATAGATTCTTATTGACTTTAAAAATATATCTTATATTATTGAAAAAATGAATTTTATTTATTTGATTTTTTATTACATTATTTCTCAAAAGAATTAGACAAAATTTTATTAGTGTGAAGTTAGAATTTGAAAGCAGGGTTTAAACCCATGACATTCTACCATTAAAGGTATTTTTATTGTTTTTTCTTTTAAAAATTTAGGTCATTGAGATTTTAACATGTGACCCTTTGGAGGAGGTATTTTATTGTATTTTTTAGTTTTTTCTTTTATTTAATTGGTTGATTCTCATACTTTTAATCTCAGGTTAGTATTGAGTTCCCTTTTATTAATAAGAGTAGATTGAAAAAATAACATAGATTTGATATGTTTTATATAAAAAACAAAAAAAACATTTATGAAAAATGGTACCTAATAGCAATATTACTATATGAGAGATAAATGATTATTATTTATGAATAGAGACGGAAATTTTCTAAAATCTCAAAATGCCCCTCTCATGTCATGCCACACTTGCCCTTTGGTTCGTGGTGACTTCAACTGTTTCCCTTTAACCCCCATAGTTGTAGCCAGCCATATTGTTTGACAGCAACATAGGCCAGAATGAATCTGAGTGCCAGCTACCATGGAGGTGTTGGGAGAGAAATTGATAGATAGAAATTAATAAATTATCATCAAATTTCAGAAAACTCTTTTTCTTTTCGGTCATGTAATTGTTACACCAACTATCAATATACCAAACATTATTATGTTTCTCTTAGGTAGACATGTAAGAATAAAATATATCACTTCCTTTCTTATCTTTCTCAACAAAATGTGCTTTCTTCTCATCTTTCTCAACATAATGTACTTTCTTCTCATCTTTTTTCAACATATTGGTCATCATCTCTTCTATGGCGCTTACAATCCTTAGGATCATGAGTTTGGTGTGGATATCTCTCAAATCTATGATAACAATCATTGGAAATATGATTTATCCTCTTACAAATATAGCATTATCTTTTCTCATTTTGATTTTGGCTGTTTGCATTGCCTTGGCCTCTACCATCATTATAATTTTTTTTCCACCTTTATAATTTCTTCCATCGCCATTGTAGTTACCTCCATTTTGTCCTCCACCTCTTCTACCATAGAACTTGTTTGAAGTTTCACCCCTTTCATATATCCTTGTATTTTTCACATTAGCTTTCGATTGAAAAACTTGCTTTAGATTTGGTGTAGACATTACTCTATTCATCTATTGCTCATGCACCTCAAGAGATTTTTGCCATAAATCTTTTGCTTCTTCAATAATTGCAACAAGATATTCAAATTTATTAGGCATACTTCTCAACACTTTTTCAACAACTCTCTTGTCCATAATGTCTTCCCCATATTCTCTAATTTTATTCACAATGGCAATAACTCTAAAAGACAAATTTTTCACATTTTCACTTTCCTTCATACATATATTATCAAAATCAGCCCATAAATTTTTAAGTTTTGCCAAAATTATCTTGTTGTTTCCTTTCCTGTGAATTCATTCCTCAAATTCTCCCAAGCAATTATAGACTTTGTTGCTCTTATAATCCTCAGCAAAATAACTTTACTTCTTATTGAAGGAGGAAGATATCTTTTGCATCTCTTTTCCCATTCTCCGTGCACTCTTTATTTTTTTCTTCACTCCAAGTGGCTAGAACTTCATTGCTTTGGGGATCTTTATACCCATCTTTTATCATCTCCCACAAATCTTGTGATATGAAAATGGTTTTCATTTCTATACTCCAATAATCATAAGTCTCAACTCTCCTCATCTCAATCAAATATTAGAACAAGAATCATTTGTAAACCATCCAAAGCCATGATTTTTCTTTCTCTAGGTTTTTGCAAAAATGGGATATTTTTTGAAAAGTTTTAATAGGAGATAAAGGAGACTCACCAAACTTTTGATACCAGATTTATTGGGGGTAAAATTGATAGATAGAGTATGGATTGAAAGTAATTGAAAAATAATAAGAAAAATCTTACCAAAAAGGCTTCGAGGTAGCATGAAAAATGAGATTTTTACTCATTGCAATAACAGACATATTATCACAAAACTTTATAGTTGCTCAATCTTGTTCACAAAAAATATCTTTAACAATTCTCCTTAGCCAAATAGCTTTACAAATAGCACTAGTGATGGAAATATACTTGGCTTCACATGAAGATAATGCAACCATCTTTTGCTTCCTTGATGACAATGATATAACTTTGCTTCCCAAGCTAAAACATATCCCGATGTACTCTTTCTATCATCTTGACAACCGACCTAATCACTATCTGAATATCCAATCAACTTAACATCATTCTCAACTTCACACTTCACACCAAAATTGTTAGTTCTTTCTACATACCTGAAAATTATCATAGCAGCCATCAAATGAGTTTTGTTAGTCTTGTCCATATACCTTGAAACTAAACTAACCGCGTGCACAATGTCTGGTTTAGTGTTTGTGAGATAAATCAAAGGTTCAACCAAACTTCTATATATTAGCTCATTAGCCAATTCATCATCATCATCTCTTTTCAATTTTTCATTCTTCCCCATAGATGTAGACATAGGGTTGAAATTAGGCATGTTAAACCTTTTCAACAAATCATCCACATACTTCTCTTGGGAAAAAAATATCACCTTTCTTTTGCTTCACTTGATTCCCAAAAATATCTTATAAGTCCCAAATCACTCATCACATACTCTTTCCATCATGGCATTTTTGAAATCAATCAACACCTTATCACAATTGCTAGCATATATCAAATCATCAATATATAAGCAAATCATAAGGAAGATGTTACTTTCTTTTTTCACATAAAGTGAAGTTTCACTTGAGCTTCCATGCTCTAGGTGTTTGTTTAAGAGCTATATAAAGTTTTCTTCAATTTATATACCTTGTCTTTTGCCCTTCAACCACATATCCTTGAGGTTGCTTCACATAACCACTTCTTGTAATTCACCATTCAAGAAGGCTAATTCCACTTCAAGTTGAAACACTTGCAATTTCAATTGAGTAACAATTGCTAGCATAGTCCTAATTGTTTCCATCCTCACAGCTGGCAAAAGTTTCACTGAAGTCAATCCCATGTTGTTGAGAGTATCTTTTTGCAAACATTCTTCTCGTGCTTTTAAATTGATCCATCCTCATTGAACTTTGTCTTTTACACCCATTTCAAGCCAATTACATCTTTACCTTTTGGTTTTTCAACAAGATCCCATATTTGATTCTTCTCAATCATCTTCATTTCTTTATCCAGAGCATGTACCCACTCTTTATGCTTTGTAGCTTCATCAAACTATTGAGGCTACAAATGCAAGAAAAATAACATTAAATTCCATGTTATCTTGTAAAGATACACACCTTTCTTGGAAGAGAATTTGAATCTATGTCATCTGGTCTTACTTGACACTCTCTTTGTTGTGTACTAGTAGTGTTGGTGGTGATGCAAGATGAACTTCAAATATCCTCTATGGTCTTCAACAACTTCGTTAGTAAGTAGTGTTTCATATGTTGGTTCTTCTTCCACATTCACATATGGCCTCTTTAATTGAGCTTCACTATCCCATACTTTTCATGTCTCATTCTCATCAAAGATCACATCTCTTGAAATTACCAACTTATTAGTTTTGAGATTCAATAACGTATAGCCATTGGATTCTTCACAATATCCAATAAAAAATACACTTCTCACATTTTCTATCAAAAATCCCTCTCTTTTGCGATGGAATGTGAACATATGCAACGCATCCAAAAAATTCTCAGAGTACTCACTTTGGATTTTCTCTTGTGCCAAGCTTTAAAAGGAGTCTTGTTTTCAACTGCCTTGGTGGGACATTTATTGAGAATGTAGAGCACGATATTTGTAGCCCCTGACTAAAATTTATATGGGAGGTTCTTATGTGTCAACATACATCTAGCCATTTCAACAACCATTCTATTCCTCCTTCCTACTACACCATTTTGTTGAGGTGTGTAGTGTGGAGTTAACTTCCTTCTAATGCCATTGGACTTCCAAAAGTTTCAAAACTCCTTTGAATTGAATTTTCCATCATTATCGGTTCTCAAAGACTTCAAGTAAAGTCCAATTTATTTTTCAACCATTTCCTTAAACTCAACAAACTACGAAAATGGTTGTAATTTTTTATGCAAAAAGTAAACCCACATCATTCTTGTAAAATCATCAACAAGTAAGAGGATATACCTTGCACTTATAATTGTTGGCGTACTTGTTAGACCACATAAATCGGTATGCACTAGCTCAAGTAGGGCTCTTGTCCTCCTTCAAGACTCCAAAAATGACAATCTATGTCTACACATATCCTTCACAAAGCGTGTGGTCTTGATCAATTTATGGTAAGCCGAACACCATATTCTTATATTTTAATAATGCAAGGCTGCTAAAATTCAAGTGACCATACCTCAAGTGTCATAGTAAAGATATCATCACAAGTAGTCTTTAAACCATAACTCTCAACAAGAAGACATTTTCAATTGAAAAACTTTACTACAATTCATCTCCACCTTGGTGATTACTTGATTGTTGCTTTTGAAAAAAATCACACACTCTTTACTGCCAAAAGTCACCCAATATCCTTTTCAAAGTAATTGTCCAACACTCAACAAATTCATAGCCAAACCAGGTACATAGTACACATCATGAATGAACTTGGAAGTTCCTTTCTTGCTTTGCACCCAAATCACACCTTTGCGAACAATGTTTCTTGCGTTGTCATCTTCAAAGTTCACACTAGAAAAATTATCATCAAATTTCACAAAACTCTTTTTGTTTCCAGTCATATGATTGCTACATCCACTATCAACACACCACATATCATTACGTTCCTCTTAAGTAGACGTATAAGAATAAAATAAATCACCTCCTTTATCATCTTTCTCAACACAATGTGATTTATCCTCATCTTTCTCAACATAGTAGTCATCATCTCTTCTTTTGTACCTACAATCCTTGGGATCAAGGACATGGTGTAGACATCTCTCACATCTATGATAACATATCATTTCAACATGATTAGTCCTCTTGCAAATATAACATTCCCTTCTCTCATTTTGATTTTGGCCTCTTCCATACCCTTGGCTACTACCATCATTATAATTTTCTCTTCCACCTTTATAATTTCCTCCATCACCATTGTAGTTATCTCCATTTTGTCCTCCACCTCTTCCTCTATGGAAATTATTTAAAGTTTCACCTCTCTCATATCTCCTTGCATTTTTTACATTCACTATGTATTGAAAAGCTTGCTCTAGATTTGGTGTAGACATTACTCTTTTGATTCTTTAATAATTGATCATGCACCTCAAGAGAGTTCATCAACTCACTAATAGACAAACTAGATAAATCTTTTGATTCTTCAATAATTGCAACAACATATTCAAAATTACTAGGCATACTTCTCAATACTTTTTCAACAACTCTCTTGTCCATAAGATCATTCCCATATTCTCTAATTTTATTTGCAATGACAATAACTCTAAAAGACAAATCTTTCACATTTTTAACTTCCTTCATACATATATTATAAAAATCAACCTATAAATTTTAATGTTTTGCTAAAATTATTTTCTTGTTGCCTTTGAATTCATTCCTCAAAATCTCTCAAGCATGCATAGACTTTGTTTCTCTCATAATCCTCAAATATCTTTATTTATTCCTTGTTGAATGAGAAAGAGGGCTTTTGCATCTTTTTTCCTATTCTCCTTGAATTTTTTTTTTCTTCACTCAAAGTGGCTAGAATTTCATCACTTTGGGACTTTTATATCCATCTCCTACCATCTTCTATAAATATTGTGATATATAGAGGGTTTTCATTTGTATACTTCAACAATCATAACTCTCCTTTATCTCCATCAAACATTGGAACAAGAATCCTTTACTGAACATCTAAAGCCATGATTTTTCTTTCTCTAAGTTTTTGAAAAAAATGAAATTTTTTTGAAAAGGGTTTTCAATAAGAGGTAAAGAAGAATCACCAAAGTTATGATATCAAACTTGTTAGGGGAGAAATTGGATAGATAGCGTATGGATGGAAAGGAATTGATAAATAACAAGAAAAATTTTACCAAAACAAGAGGGGAGGAGGAAGGGGTTGCTGCTCCCATTTTTATTTTTATCTTTTTGTTTGCTACAGTAACTCAAAGCTGGGTGCATAATATAAGTGGAGATGTGCTTAAGTACATAACAAGTCTTAAAGTTCAAAAAAATTATAATTCATGCCACTACACTCAAAATTACAAATTACCTTCACTTTCTAACAGGAGGCTAGCTCGGGGCTGCCCTCACCGGCTGTTCAGAGCAACCTGGAAACCCCCGGAGATCTAATCGTACTACTGTTCAGTGTTAAGCTAGAATCCGTTGGTCATGACAAGTACATCTTGCTACCGATTTTATGGTAGACTCCTCACTTCAATATGTTGCCTTTAATGTTAACTAATTATATGTAAGTTTTTCTTTTAATACTCCAGTTGGTTAGCATGTAAATGACATGAAAATTTTAAATAATCAGCTTATTAAAATTATTATATATAAAATATATTTTAAAAAAATTAATATTTTACATTGTATTTTATGTTCAAATTAATCATAATTATCTTACATGACTCGTTCATGTGCTCTCCAACTAAAACAACTTTCTGACATTTTATTATCTATTATGATTTGAAACCATTTTTTATATTTATTAAGATAAGAAAAAAGAGAATTATTTTTTCCTCGTTTAAAAACACATAGATGGGTCATGTAAGGTAATTATGATTATTTTGTGTTCTAATAGATTAATTGTACTTAATTTGTATAGATGATAATTAACTTAATATTATTTTTCATAAATATTAAGTTAAATATAACTACTTTTAGTAAGGTTGACTATTTCAGAGTTTTCATATCGTTTACAATATTTTCATACCAACAAAGTAGAATTATGTTGAATTTTGTTGCGTAAAAAATTGCCAGCAACTCCTAATGACAGCTATGAGAGAAAGGAACATAAGAAGGACACCATAGGGACACCAGCCCTCCCTCCACGTATGAGCTCGTCATTGGTGGCACGCTTGTCTCGCCTTGCCAATTAGGGCTGGGCACGGGTTGAGTCTGGTTGAGTTTTGCCCAACTCTAACTAAGCTCATTTGATAAATGAATCGAGTTTTGAATTATATAGTTTCAAGTCGAGTTATTTTATTTCAAGTTCGAGTTGAACTTGATCGGGTTCGTGTTGAACTGGGTCGTGTTTGAGTTTCATCATAAAGATTTTTAAGATCTAGTTTTTCTTCTATAACGTAATTAATATTTTTAAATTTTTTGTAAAAATATAAATGCTATTCTCTATAATTGATAGTCATATATTAACTATTGATTGTTTTAATTTAATTTTTTTATATAAAATTATTATTTTAATGTTACATTATCTATATATTGTTAAAGAAAAAAATTGTTTAAAATTTATAATAAATATTGAGTAGATTTGAGCCAAATTTTAAATAAAATCAAAATTTTTTGTGTCAAATCGAGTCGCACAAACTCTTCGAGGTAGATCGACCAACAGCCCTATTGTCAATATTAGTTAAGTTGTCACCAATGAAAAGATTGGAGATCTAGTTGTCTGAATACTAAAATATATCCCAGTGTTGAATCCAAGGCTTGGAAATGACCTCTCCATATTTAGTTCGCCTCCCTCCCGCATGTAACGTAATTGTCTCTAATTTATATTTCATACCCTTTGAGGCTGGATCCGTCTCCACCGGCCCACCGTTGTATTAAAAATTAGATTTTGTAAAAATTCCTTCTAAAAAATCGAGTATCGATTATAATAGAATAAAAATTTAAACTATACCAAATTAAAAAGTAGTACATAATATATCCGGTGCGACCAAATGGTAGGAGATGATATTTTTAAAACTATGTTATTTATGCCACTTCCCACCGACTGTTTGAGCAACAAGTTGTTCAACTCACTTCACTACGTGTCCTCAACTATGTTGCCTTATGTCGTGATAAGTTCACCTCTTCTAGCACTATTCATGATGTTTCTTCTCAAATCGATGAAACACGACCCACCGCAGCCGCCTTCTACGGCCAAGCTTCCTATCATTGGCAACCTAAATTAGATTGGCTTGTTACCTCATCGTTCTCTCTCGACTGTCTCTCAGAAACATGGTCCTCTCATGCTGCTTCACTGTGGTAGTGTTCCCAATCTTATCGTCTCGTCTGAGTTGGCTAGGGGGTGATGAAAACTTATGATCTCATCTTCTCCGATAGACTGATTTCCATCATCACTGATCTACTCTCTTTTCAAAGAAAGGACATTGCGTTTTGTCCTTATGGAGAGTACTAGCGTCAAGTACGTACTCTTAGTACTCCTTTCAAATATATAGGTAGTTTAGTAATTGTGATCAATATTCTTAATGATGCTAGTGCACTCATTCTCATTAGTAAACTTCAAACGCGCCCATAAACCCCTTGAAATTTAAACTTATTGTTAGTCCAAACGATGTGATCGAACCCAGCGCTTATGCCTTCACAGTTAATCATTTGAAATAGTCTATGATGGTTCCAAAATCTACGGAAAAAGATAAGAAGAAAGAGAGGATAAAAAGGACTAGTGGGGATTTGTGGGGCTTGAAATGACGAACCAAATATGGTTGGACAGGTGAGGATTAAATGGTCTCAATCAAGGAATTATACAGGTGGGAGTTCTATAAAAACACTGCATTAACGTGAAGAATGAGGGGGCTTATACGTTGAAAGAAAAAGAGAGAAGAAGCATAAAATTACAAAGAGGAAAAGGAAAGAGAAAGGGAGGAGCCCCTCGCCAGAAAACCTTTGCGGCAGCCCCCAACCTATTATTGCTACCCATCAAGGAAAGAAAGACCACCTTCCCTGCTTGTTGCCCACCTCCTAGAGAGCTTTTGAGGAGTTGCAGAGATTGTCATCCACCCATGTACTTTGCTTGCTGATTACCATCAAGGCTGGAGATTATTTTTCAAAGAAGTTGCTAATCAGAGAAGGATAAAACATATGAGAAAATTGCCATGGACAGTTGATTCTGCGGTTGTTTTTAAACCAACACCTACTGTTCACAACCCAACCTTGGTGTCCAAAGGGAAGCAAGTCAAGGGATCTTTAGTTCTAGGTGGAGTCCCACCAGAGTTCAATGCCGCCGTAGCCAGAATTTTGGAAGGAATTTGTTGAGTTGAGCAAGGAAACAATAGAAAGCCGCCAACTTGCAAATCTCCGTTCAGCTAGGCAGGCCACCAAAGGCCAGACTGACACTTCCATCGGACTTTTCCTCAAAACCGTCAACAAACTTGAGTTAAGATTTGCCGTCAGAAGAATCACCGGTCACCAAAAAATCACCCAAAAAGGCCCGCCAGTAAAGTACAATAGCAGCGCGTGGTCATCTTTCTAGCCTTCGTCCAAACGATCAGAGCCATCTAAGGACAAGAAGCCACCTCCAATCGATCACCAGGTACAAAACTAAATCAAGAACCGCCGCATTAAGCCACCACCTTCACTGGAAAATGGTGAAAGAGCGTGGCCAAAATCCATCGCTGCCGGAAGTGTCCACCGCCACTGCCGCCCTCCAGTGCCCACAACGGCTGAAGGACCACTGGCAATCCACTCAGCAGTCAAAGATCTACCGATCTGGGTGATTGTTGCCAACTGCCGCCTCCGCAAATGCCATCAACAAAGCTGCCAAATCTGCTGCTGCACCACTAGCTTAAGAGGGTATGTCGGCCCCGTTTATGTTGTCCTAGCCCGCGACCACATCCCGTTGCCCGACAGACCAATTACCTAAGATCGGACGGACGATTGCATCCGTGATCTGGTTGCGACCCAGATTGGAGTTGGTGTACTATGAGCCACCTGCAGACTGGCACATGCATAGAGAAAAGGAATGTCGTGTGTGCCACCTGGCTTGGTCTAGCATTTATTTGCTCCGAACCAACCTAAAGCAATTCGGTTCAGTCAATTATTACTCTGAAAATAATTTGAAGGCATTCTAGACCTCAAATTGAGCGAAACTTGTTACCCCACCATTTTTGGATGCTTTGAACATAGTGGTGAGGTTATTTCAAACATTTGAAGACAAGGAGGCAAACCAGGGCATTGGAGTCGATGGTATCAAAGGCGGATCAATTCAAAAGTGACAAAATTGACTATTTTATGTAAAGTTTAAAATCAAAGAAGAAATAGTGTGTAACATCCCAAAAATCTTAGTCTAATAAAAAACCAAAATTAGATGTTAAACATAATTTAACTACTAGTATACAACTTAGCGAAAGCAAATTTCAAAAGAATAATCATAACCACTCAACAATTAACAGCAATCATAAATACATACATAAACATAACCACTCAACAATCAACAACAATCATAAATACATACATAATCATAACACAATTAATTTTACTTATAAATACATACACTCGAAATATGAGAAGTCATCACTCATAAATACATAGACTCAAAATATGAGAAGTCATCACTCGTAAATATATATATTCGAGATGCGAAAAGTCATAAATCATGAATACGTACACACTCAAAATACGATAAGTCATTCCATAAAACTTATGGAAATAAATCTATAAATATTATCTTTATTTAATAATATTTAAAACTGATTTCGAGACAAAATACATGAGTTATTTTTGGGGTGTTAAATAATGGATTTTGAGTACTAATCTCACCGTTGGTTGACTTAAGGATTCGAGTTAAACCCTAAGGAACTATGTTAAAATCATAGGTATTTAATCCTTGTTTGCGGTATTTTACTTTCTAGCTTGCACAATTTCTTTGTTCAATAAGGGCACGATTTCACCACCATTTTTGTAATTATAATAAAATTTCCTCTTTTTTGAATAAATAGACATGATTCTCTAACCATATGCTAATATTAAAAAAGTCTTCCTTTATTTTGGTAAAAAACTCCTTATATATTGATGTTATGTTTATTAACTTTATATGCTTTATCAAATTTGTACGTTTATCTTATATGTTGATATTATATTTATGAGCGTTGTATGTATAATTTTCATTAGGCTTATATGTTGGTCCAAAATTAACCATGGTTTCATGTTTATTGATTTTACATGTTTATCTTAAATATTGGCATCATATTTATCAATTTTGTATATTTATCTTATACATAAATATAATTTTTATCAATTTTGCATGTAATGCAATACACCATTTATTAAATTAAGTATTTTAGAACTTATATATATTAGGAATTTCTTTTAACTGTAACATTTGCTGGTATCATACCTGTTTTTATAAATAATTCTCATTGAAAGTTGTAAAAGTTATTATATGTAATTGTTTGGGGACTAAGATTTCTTTATGTTCTTGGTATATATATATTTATCTTGTCTTAGGAGTAGCTAGTTGTTAGATTAAAAGAGTTTTTTACTCTCTTATCCTTATCATTGGAGCAGTTGTTAACTTAGATCTTTTCAAAAAAATTATAGGATCCACTAAAAACAAACAAAGATAAATATAAAAAATAATTAGGGTATTTAAAAAATTTAAATCAATGCAATACTTTTAACTTTTTCATCTTAATTATCAAAGTAATTGCGATAAAAATTAACTTTTAAATACTATAATTTAAACTAGGGCATTTCTAGAAAATCTAAAGATAAAAGATAAATATGCATGTAATTGTCATATTAATGTTTAAAAAAGATAAACATTTAGCAGCCCTTTACTTATTTAGCCCACTTCCTGTAATCATTATGCATGACCGACTAAATAAGGTTCAAAATTCAAATTAAAGATGTTCATATAAGTTATTTGAGATATAACTCACCTCCTAATTAACTCATTTATCTTTCTTTTTATTATCACTTGTGTAAAACCCTAATTTCGGGTTACGGTTTTACCCGATTGTGATTTTTCCCGATTTGGATCAGTCTCGAGTTGGTTCTAATGAGCACGAGCCAAACCAGTTTTTAGACTATTAGTATGGGCTTAGATGGTCGTATAAACATGTTATAGTGGCTGAGTATGCCCGACATGTATGTGATAGTTTTAGTTATGATAGAGCAGAACATGAGTTATTAATATATACATGAGGTATATATATGATTTTTATGAGTTAGCCAAGGTTGTAGGCCTAGATCTAGGCCTTTGCAGTGTTTAGTATTTGTTTAGGGTTTTCAGGGTATTATATTTGCATGCATCATATGGATTTCAGACTATCAAATTGCCCCTGTGGGCCCAGCTTGATTGAGTCGTAGATTTTCATTTGATTGAGTTCAGGGTTCAAGGCTTATTCAGCCTTCTTGCCTCGAATCCTGCCAATAAAATAACTTTAAGAACTCGAGTCAGTTTTGATTTTTGACGGTCACAATTTGAGCTTTCTGTCTATATGTATATTACATGTACCCATAGGGGGTCCCACTAGATGACGAGTTGTTGAATGTTTAGGTCGTGCCAAGTGGCATGATCTAAGCTGTCCACTTAGCCTTATCTTCACCCATCAATTTTTAGTTGCTTTTCTCTCATTTTCAGAGTTATAACGTTGCCGCTACTTTGGCTCACTGTTGGTGAGACCCCAGCCCTCCTCTAGACACCGGATGGATACAGCTGTAAATACCTCACGACCGGCTATCAGTGCGTACCCACGATTGCCACTAGCGCCACTGCAGTCGCTGCCGGCGATGATGTTTTTTGCTATCTATTTTCTCTGCTGCCGCCACACTTTTGGGCCATTTTCCGGCATCGGCGACTATCCTCCGGCAAAGCCGACTACCTCAAAATCTTCATCTTTTTGAGATCTATATTTTGAGACCACTCACAACCACCGCCATGGCTGTGATCCACGCTGATATTTAGCCAGCCACCGGGCAAACTCCACCGACCGCTGCCACCATTATGATCCTCATCACATGGGCTATCGATCACAACTAGTGGTGACCCCAGCCGCACCGTCGCCAGTATTTTCCACTTCCTCAACTGGCCCGTTTACCCGCGTCACGTTCGCCTACTCACGTTCGCATTTGCATCCGCCTACCTGATCTTGTTCACTAGCCTACTAGCCCATGTTTGAGTCTGCCTGTCTAGTTCAGGTTTGCCTAGCCAACCCAACCCATTTTCTAATTAACCTTGACCGGGTTGGTTTAGCCTATTGGTTCGGTCTGGTTCAGCTCGGTTCAGTCCAATTTAGCTCATTTTTGGACCGTTTTCGTTTGTTCTACAACCATTTTCAATAATTCGAGAACTTCTATGTTAGATGTGATGTATATTTACATGATTTAGCATGATTGGATGTTATGATTATTGTTCTTTATTTATTGTTTTATGTATTTATTTATTTATTCATTGTTATTTATTAATTTCTATGAATATGTTTATCATATATGATGAATGCTTACATGATTATTTTTTATTATTAATATTATATTTACTTATGAATATTAGTCTTATTATGTTTACTATATTTTATATATTTATTTATTTGTTCGTTATGTATATGCTATTATTTATTTATTTGTATTTAATTAATTATTTATTTGTATTTAATTATGAGTATTAACTATTTGTTTATTTATTTATTGAATTATTATATATATTTTATTTATTTATTTATATGTTACTAGCACGAGTATATGTTGATATTTACTCGTATTTACCCATATATTTATATTATTATTTTATAATTATAGTATTGTTCATGTTTATGTATTTATTATTTATCTAATTATCTATGAGCGTATTTTTTTGTTTATTTATTGATTTATTATTTATTATTATTATGTCTAGATTTTTGTGGCACATGTTTAGTTATAGGTTTGTTAGCACTATTTTCTTTATTAGGATATATTGATGATATGAGCACACCACAAACATGCATCATATAGAGATGTTACTATTTTACTTAGTAGTAGGTTTCAATGTAGGTTTTGGAGTTCGAGCTCACCGCAGATGTGCAGATACACTTGGAGCTTGGACCACAGGTTCGTAGGATTCTCCCTCTCTACTTGACTCCCTATGTGTAGAGTTTAATCATGTTCTAAACGTAGGATGACATCAACGGTGTTTTATCTGATCCCTCCGATGTTGGGCTATTTAGCCGTGTTTGTACACATATTTAATAAAACTACAAGGATGAGATTCCTTATTAGTTTTTGAACTGAAGCTCTAGAAATTTATGATATAAGCCTCTTCCCTAAACTTATTATATAAGTACGCATATTTTTACGGATTTCATGAATAAGAGAGCGAGCATAGTATGGAAATATGTATGGACCGCATTAGTACTCCTTCAAACCTTGAGGTAGTGCGGTATATGAGGTATTGTGTAATGCAACACATTTCCATAATTTGTGGCACTAACTTAACTATTCCTTTTGCCACTTGAGTATTATGACGGGTAAAATATAGAAGATGTGAGGGCGTAAGCATTGTATGTATGATTATGAACATTAACTATACATGCGAGCTGACACTCACTTGAGTATGTTTGCTTACTGCCTAGTGTGAGGCAATCTTGAAGTTTCATAAGTTTTCGTGGGTAATGGAATACACATTTGCCTGATTGTATTAGTTATTTTTTTGACCATTAACACTCGTTACTGATATTTTTTATATAATATATGTAGGTCTTACAAATCCTGAGTTGACTTTGATGGAAGGACAGATAAATACTAGACACACTTGAGCTCAATGCATTTATTTCTTTTCTTACTTTTACTTATATTTATGTGTTTTGACTTATATTTAACAATGTCTTCCATTCTCATGACACCAAGCGGGTTGTTTTAATATATTTTATCGATCGAGTCTTACCGACCAACAATTTTAAACATGACTCAACTTGATTATAACATTTTTGATTCAATTCTTAGGTGAACCAAAATCAGGGTGTTAAAACTTGTGCATGGATATGCATGTAATTTTATTGGTGGCAGGTGAGGAAGATTAGTGTTCTTCATCTCTTGAGTTCATCGTGAGTGGAATCATTTCAGACTGTGAGGGAGGAAGAAGTGAGACAGATGGTCAATGATATAAATAGATCATCTGGGCCTATCAACATAGGTGAGAAGATGGTATCTGCCGCCAGCAATATATTTTCAGAGTGTCGTTTGGGTAAAGGTACTACGAGGCAAAAGGAAGAGCAACAGGGTTCCCCCAAATGATAGGAGAGTTGTCAGCTTTGGTAGGGATGGCTCATATAGGGGACATTTTCCCCTCACTTTCATGGGTAGGAGAGCTAACAGGTGCTAATGCAAGACTAAGGAAGAATAACCATGAATGGGATGAGTTTCTAGGGAAGGCAATTGAAGAGCACTTAGACCAAAGTGTAGTCGACGTTGATTATAGGGGAACACAGGATTTGGTCGACAATTTGCTTGATATTCAGAAGCAAGGGGAGCACGACTTTCATCTCGACAACGATGGCATCAAGGCGATTCTCTTGGTAATTTATTTTGGCTTCATCTTATGTTGTGTCCACGGTTTTTCAGGGTACAAATGACATTCATATTCTACTCTATAGGACAATTTTGTGGCAGGAACAGAAACCATATCCAACACCTTAGTGTGGACAATGGCAGAGCTCATGAGGCACTCAAGAGTACTCAACAGGGTGCAACAAGAAAATAGAGAAGTAGTTAATGGAAGAGATCCCCGGTTGAGATGACCGAAGAACAAGCAGTGGCTGAGCAGCAGAGAATGTTTGCGGAGGCGCGTGCTAGGATGAATAATGGAGTAAGTGTGCCTAAAACTTCAGAATCCGATCGGAACGTGGACAGTTAGACTAGACTTTTGTGTCTTAACCATCAGTAAAGTACAGTGGGGGCTCTCTCCGGCTAACTGGTTTCGCGAACTTAGGGATTGCATCATAACGTGATTTACTCGTACTTACCCGTAAATTATGTAATTGTAGCATGTGCTTATATGTGCTAATGGACAAACTAGCTTTAGTATTATTTTAGCTTTTGCAGAACTTGTAAATTGCCATTGTATAATAGCCTCGTAATGCACTTCGTTTAGAAGTCGACATATTCCATGCTGTATCTCTGGGAGCCTTGGAGAAAGCTTATGTATTATTTATTTTCTTGAGTGCTGATAAATCCATTTAAATTTACATGTATTTCGTTCAAAACTCGTTGCAGAGTTTGTGATGTTTAAGGTGTTAGAATTGGAAGTGAATGTGCACCATTTCTTCTAACATTGATCAAAATGCCATGGTAAATATTACTCTAGATCTTCAAGTTTAGAGTTCAGATAAAAAAACTGAGCTTTAGATTACGGAGATATGACATGAAATTGAAAAAAATCGATCAATCTAGGAGACCGCAATTGGGGATAATAATCTTGGAATAAGGCCGGTTGAATCCTCTTTCTGCAACTACAGCCCTTTTATCTCCAATCAGTTTGGTCACCCTGAGTACACAAACAAACATCACAAACAGCAAAGATCAAACACAAACTCTTCTCATCACAAACATTAATCTAAGACTAAGATATCATCAACGTCATAACATTATAGAATAGACGATGATTTATAGAATTGACGAATTTATGATAATAGATATGATCACCTAAAGTAAGGAGAGCTACTGACTCCCTCACAGTCATCACCATGCTCATCTTCTCCACCACCTCCATCCCTTCCACCACTTTTCCAATCACTAGCACCGACAAATCCAGCTCCGGCAAGTCTCGGGTGATGATGACAAATTCCATCCCATTGGGCTCTGCTCCAACCACCTCCTCGTCGATCTCCAACTTCCCATCCTTTGCCACTAGCTTCAACTTCAACGGGTCTCGCACCAGTAACCAACCGCTCCAGCCACATTCTTCGTTCCCGGACAGCTCTCGTACCTCCTCCTCCACAAGTCGACGAGGTAGCCAGCGGGTATCTTGGCGTCGACGCCGTAGGACCGGATGCCGGCGTGTTGGATGTAGCCGGGCATGAGCTTGACGAACTCCTTCCTCCAGTAGCTCGCCCCGGATGCTCCGGTGACCAGCTTCAAGAACCTGGCAGCGCCAGCAGGTGCTTGGTCAACGTAGAACCCAACCACGACGTGACCCACCGGCTTGCCGTCGATGGAGATTTCAAAGAAAGCTCTTTTGGCCCTACCGAAGTTGTCCGATTGTTGAGAAAAATCCCCAATGTTGGAGATCAACAACAACGAATACAAGATAGGGGAAAATAATGCCTGAGAAATAAAATAAGATAAAACCAAAAGAATAGAGATTTAACGTGGAAAACCCTTATTATTTGAAGAGTCAAAAATCACAGGACAACAATAAGCAATTCACTACTTTAACCAAAGATTATAATCGTCAAACATATATAGATTTACAAGAAGATTACTCACCGAACCTATACAATTGAGATTATAATATTTTTCTCTCTCAATACTCTGTATAAGATTAAACTGGTGAATAATATATTTCCTCTTCTTATCTCTATATCCCTTTTCTTTTGTCTCTCACATCTTGTCTTCTCTTGTCTTGGCCTGTTTTTGAATGAAACAAATGTGATCTATATTTATAAAGATAGTTTGAGGCCCTTTATCTTCTATGGAACAACAAACAGTCACCACCGTTTGTATTCCGAGATTCCTTTAGTATTCCAAGTGTGATAATGGGCTATGTATCATTAATATTTATAATAACAAATATTAACAATCTCCCACATGGAGTCCAATTGGAACACTCCAATCCTGATTCTTCTTCCACTTGTTCGTTGCATAAGTCTATCACCTGCAAGTTAGTACAAGTTTCCTCCGTTGCTTTCTACACAAGAGGACACGCCCTTATATAGAACCTTCGTGTTTCTCCACAACTTCGGGAGGATCTCATGCACGTCTCTAACAACTTGCATCTGACATTGGCATCCTTATCTCCACGCAGATGGGTCATATATCCATGTTGATCATGCATATCTTCTGAAATTAGTTGCAACCAACCTCCACCATTGGCTAAGGATTAATCTTGATGACTATCAACATTATCATCATCCTTATTAGCAAATTCCTTCAAGCATATCCTTCCGCGCACGCTGGTTACATGTTCGAACCCTCCTAGTTTGAACCAACTAGTCTCGGCCAATAGTCCCCTCTCTCAGCGCTTCCAGTAAACTACACGCTCAAAATACTAGCATTGCGGCACTGCTCGGCAACTCGACTCAAATACTGTGATCTTGGTAATTTGCTCGGTCACGTCCACACACCTGTGCTTGCCCACGTATCGCTATGCTGCTCGTCTCGACACACCCACTATTCGTTGCTTGCGACATCAGCCTTGCTCGGGCGATATGCGCGCTTGTAGTTGTTCAGCCTGGTGTTTGATCATCACACCCCACAAACTGCTACCTGGAACCTGTACACCTCTGAGGTTTCCTCTTGCCGATATACTGACATGCTCAGTATAATTACCGATCATAATTCCGATATGCTCCATCGAGTATCGGTACTTTGCTTGTTCCAAATCCTAGAACCCGCTAGTACACCTTGGTCACCCGACACGCTTCATGCACCACAACTTGATCTTTGCCTATAACTCTAACAAGGATTAACACTGGTAAGTTGTTTCCACCACTCGGATAGCACTGACTATCCGTCTTTGATGTGGGATGACTAGGAACAACTGCCAAACCCTACCCCCGTCTCGTCCCTCGGACTAGACCTGTAGCAATTCTCCCCCGCCAATGAGACACGATGTCCTCATTGGAGGGTTAAGTCCTCCACAACACTTCCTGATCTTGCTCTCCAATTGCCACAAGTTCGTCTCCTTTTCCTAGCTAGCCTCACTTTTCAGTTCCCCTTGCACTTGATAAGACACTCCATCAGTTCCTTTGAAGTCCCCAGGCTGACGTGCCTATACTCCAAAATCCTCCCTACCTTCTTCCAAAATTGTTCCTGGATGGTAGGGGGAGCTTGCTTTAGACGAGCTCTCCTCGGATTGACCAAATCTTCATAGAAAGGTTCGAGAAAACTAACATGGCAAACTGGGTAAAGCTTGTACCCCTGTACCTTCTCCACCTCACAAGGACCATCGTACCTTTGCACGAATACCCAAAGCACCTCGGTACAACTAATTTTCTCCCAAATTAGTGGTGTGAGCTTCAGCTTTACTTTGTTTGTAACACCCCGTTTCGGCTCACCCGTGAACCGACCCGGAAATATAACCGGCGACCGAACCATTCGCTAATTGACTGGATTCAGTTAAGTCGACCTGGATCTGCCCTCGGCATCTCAAGATGGAGATGCAAATATGAAATGCATGAATGAGTACAATTGGGTTCTAACGGAGTCCTACATGCATGCCATGACGTGCAAGCAAACAAAACCATGCAACAAGCAAGAAATTTAAATAAAAATTCATTAATTTTTATGAAAAAATGGACAGAATCTCCCCTAAAAGTGCAATAGGGGCCAACTTGTCCACAATAAGGGTATATAGATATTTTATCAAAATACGATAAAACATAACAATATACCATGGCATTCATTCAATATCTCTTTCCTTTCAGTTGAGCCAAGCCTGAACTCCAAACTCACTACTCATTCACATTTATCTGTTTGTCTCATAAGAAGCAATTTATCAAGACAAAAACATCCTAATTATCATTCACACAGCACTAACACACCATCATTATACATTACACGTGGCAGGTACTTGTGTGCGCGGTTCTGTGCTGCTCCTCCGAAGTCTCGACACCTTTTATCCCTCGCATTTCTCACCTACATATATATAGAAAAATCGACAGTAATGAGTGTTACCGGCCTAAAAAATAACTAATATCAATCTGGCACAGGAGAGCAAACTTTCCTATTGAATGAAAACCATATACTTCCTCAAGAACTCTCATCAGGGCACATATGGGAGCCGTCGCCATTGGGCCGACAGCGACCCCTTTCTTTCTCATTTTCATACCTTGGCCATTTCTCTATCGCTTCTCGCATCAAATCTCATTTCTTTTCGCCCTCTACACCTTCCATATCACTCCTAGCCTTGAGCACAAAGGCCGAGCACTCTCAAGCAATCGCTTTTAAGTACCCTTTGAACCACAAGTCTAGACATGCGCTGCATTGCAGTGCCTGTAAACCTCCACACTTCTCCAGGTTTGAGGAACTCAAAGGTGGAGTTGTTCAGATCCTTTGGGAACGAAATGGGTTCTCCCCAGCTCTAGAGCCCACTCTTCCATGCACACGCCTCATCTGAAGGCGTAGCCATCAGTAACCCTCATGCCATCTCTCACCGAAAATGCAAAAACTATACATATATAGGCTTGGGTTGGAATTTATACAATAGGTCCGAAGGCATCGTGAGCTGGATTTGAAGTTCGAAAACAAACTCGAGGGATCTCATCCTCGAAGGTTGTTAATCTGGAAAATTGTTAGCTAAATGGCCCGAGTTAAGTGGGATCCGATAAAACGCCACTTAACTCGTCCTGCACGTAATAAATCAAATACACAATAGAATAACGTAAAGCTGAGAACGGGTCCTAAACAGACCTGGTAGAAGCTCCAAGCGTGTCCTCGTGCCTAGACGGCGAGCTCCAACTCCATACCTACACATTGAAACTAAATATTAATGCCCGCTCATGATGTAGTCATACATCCTATATCACACATACATCCATCACGCATCAATCAAAACACCTCAACCTATACCAATTCTAGCAAGTCTACTTAGGCTAGTTTGCATTAGATCATGATCATTACGTAATTATCTTAATTAGTTTCTTAGCCTCCATTTTTAACACCACTCAATCAAACAAATTTCATATTTTATCCTTAATCAATTCTACATTTATATATATAATTATAACACGCAACTCACCAATCCTAGCATGCAATTCTAATAATAAGTACTTTTGAATAATTAAATTAAAATAAATTATACCTCGCGTGATTCATGGCTCGAATTCGGCACCCTATGGCGTCCGAAGTTCGATAGGGTTCGATCAGAGGGATTCGGCGGAAGATCAAGTGATTTTCAACGAATTTTGGTGAATCCGATTTTTCGGCGACTTCCGGCGGTTTTTGGTGACTGTCCCGGCAGTTTTCCAACGATTGTTCTGGCGGGGCAATCGGGGGTAAGGGTTAGCACTGGCTCGGCGAGTTCGTCCCAATGGTGATGACGACAAGGACGACTGGGGTAAGGGGGAAATGTCAGGGAGGTCAAGGGGGTGGTCGTCGGGGTCACGGCGGCGGCAGCGAATCGACAAGGGGAGAGTTGTGGCTTGTGGGGCGATTCCAGTATCGTGGCGGCGAGACGGTGGCCGGGGTGGGTCGTGGCGGCACGGCGGGGTGGGGCGGCATTGATTGGTGGCAGTGCAGCGACGGCGACAACCACAGTGGGCGGTGAGGGTTTTGGGAGGGGAAGTGTCGGGGAAAGGAGAAAAACACTCCAGTGGTAATTTCGTAAATAAGTATTGACTTGATTCCTACTCGAGTCAAAATAATAACTAGTTCGTAATAAATTCTAAAAAATCTAGAAAAATATGGAAAAATCCCATAAATTAAAACAAACACAACAACATCCAAATGACATGCTCTATAGCTAATAACCCACTCGAATATAATCCAACGCGTCCTAATGCATTATTTGGCCTAAAACTATTTCTACGATGCAACATATAAAAGAAAGATGGTGCATACTTTCATATATTCTGATAACTCATTTTTCACCATCTTCTCGATGTTATCATCATATATTCAGGTACACCTGACTCTCATCGCTCATAACTCACGGCTGGCCTCGACTCAGCACGTGGTTCATGAAACTGACTCGACTCGAACCAACGGTTGAACCAGTTGGTTCGGTAACGTAAAACTCTGACTCGAGTCACGGGTTTTACATTGTCCCTCATGCTGAATGACAATGCCCTCGAGTTAGCATATCTCTTCATTCTGCTAGTTGCCTTGGCCAATAAATCCAGTACCTCCTTACATAGTTCTTGCCAATCCCTAGCAAACCTATGTACAGCTGGACCCCGTACTCCAACTCCCTGTGGAGCAACCTCTAGTGGTGCAAGAGGTTGGTAGCCCATCGCAACTTCAAAATGACTAAGCCTCATAGCCAAATAACGATGCAGTTTATTACAAAACTGCGCCGCCTCAAGAAGTTCCAACCAGTTCCTCTAGCTGGTGATGAAATGCCTCCAGTACTCCTCAAGCACCGCATTCACCCTTTTAGTTTGCTTGTAAGACTAAGAATGGTTAGCTGAACAATGTTGGTCGGGACCATAGTACTTCCCCACGTTCCTGAAGAACCATTCTGCAGCAGTCTCGGCTGAGCACCCCTATGGTATTGCTGCGAGAGTACTTAGAAAACAAACCCACAAACCTTGCCGACATTCCCTTCACCCCAGGGAATCAGGACACCAAGTCCATTGAGACCGAGCTCCATGGTCTTGAAGGTGTAGGTAGTGGCTGCAGCAACCCAGCCTCTAACCTTCTTCTCTTCCTTATCCTACTGATCCACCAGGCAAGATTTGACAAAAAACTTCATTATCAGTCTCCGTGAAAGTGGCCCGATCTTGTTCCCCAGTAACCCCTTCAGACAGGGATCACCGACAGCTTAGCAAGGATGATTGCAGTCGCCACCTCCTTGCCGTACATGACGCAGAACCCTACATGGCCGTTGCTATTGACAACAACGATGAAGGCCTTGAACCTGGTGTGCTACCTAGAGCGTGGGTCAGCTTCTGCGCCGGCATGATCTTCATTACGTCATCCTTGAGCACTGGGACCGGGAGGGTCTCCACGATCTGGTGCTCCAAAGACCGGATCTTTCCCTCCTTCACCAGTCGACCCAGCTTGGTAACAGGCACCCACTTTTCCTACTCCTCGCGCTGCCCACAGCAAGGGTCCCTATGCCGGTCTCCGTGCCTGCCCCGACCGTAGCCGCAGCCGAAGCTACCACGGTCGCCTCCGCCTCTTTTCACCATGGTCAAAGGAGATGGTCAATCCCAGCAAATTGTAGCACCTTCTTCGGCACCCTTGTCGCAACGATCCCCGATCCTCTCGGCGCCGGGACCATCCTCACCATCACCAACGCGCACTTGCCAGTGACCTTACAGGGCACAGTATGGGGCTTCTCAATCTTCATATTAGACACGCCATTCACTTCTTCGAATAAGAACCCGGCCACTGCCACGTAGGTATCAAACGCCCACCACACCGGCCCTCATAGCCTGTCATTGTGTAGGTCGAGGGAGACGAAAGGCGTACATGAGACTGGTCTTGGAGGGCAGCCACAAGGGCGTCCCCGCTAAGTAGGCAAAGTCAAAGAACCGCCTCTTTGCCTATCATAGAGATTTTTCTTTCTTAGACAATGCACCATGGCCACCTACTGTAGTATACCGCCCACAGCTCTGTCTAAAGCGTCTGTAACCTCTCCAAATGGTTGTCCAAAATCCGGCTTGGTACCTACAAGCGGTTGATGTAGTTGCTCCTATCCTCAATCTACATCCTCCACCATTGATAATTTGTTCCATCAAATTTTTCAATCTTCCCTGTCTTGGAAGTGTCTGACATGACTCCCACTCAAATCAATATCTGATTGAATGAAAGTTCCCACAGACAGGCGCCGAATGTTGAGAAAAATTCCAAAGTTGGAGATCAACAATAGCGAACACAAGATATGAGAAAATAATGCCTGAGAAATAAAATAAAAATAAAACCAAAAGAATAGAGATTTAACGTGGGAAAACCTTATTATCTGGAGTGTCAAAAACCACGAGACAACACGAGCAATTCACTACTTCAATCAAAGATTACAACCGTCAAACATATATAGATTTACAAGAAGATTACTCACCTAACCTATACAATTGAGATTACAAGATTTTTCTCTCTCAATATTCTGTATAAGATTAAACTGGTAAATAATATATTTCCCTCTTCTTATCTATATATTCCTTTTCTTTTATCTCTCACATCTTATCTTCTCTTGTCTTGGCCTATTTTTGAATAAGACAAATGAGATTCATATTTATAGAACTAGTTTGAGGCCCTTCATCTTCTATGGAATAATAAACAGTCACCACCGTTTGTATTCCGAGATTCCTTTAGTATTCTGAGTGTTACAATGAGTTACATATCATTAATATTCATAATAGCAAATATTAACACGGTCGGCATTGGTCTTTGCCGGCATTGGGGATGGAGATGTCCTCTGCTTTGGTGGCGGTGGCTCCGGCGAGGAGAGAAGACGACGGCCACGGGAGAAACAGGTCCCAACGGGGTGGGAAGATCTCGAGCTTGAGCTTGAACTTGAGGTGGTCATTGTGTTGTGGTGGTGAGGAGTGGCTCTTCTGGTGGGAAGGGGATGGTTGGAGAAGAAGGTGAAGAGAAGAAGTCAAGGAGGTGCAGGGCAGGCGTTGAGAGGTGTGGAGGCGGTGGGTGGAGGAGGAGGCGGTTTGGAGAGGCGTGGAGAGGTGTGGAGAGGCTCAGGACCATGGGTTGCCGGCGGCGGTGCGGGGCAGGCAATGAGAGGCATGGAGAGGTGTGGAGAGGCTCGGGGCTGTGGGCTGCTGGCAGCGGTGCAGGGCAGGCGGTGAGAGGCATGAAGAGGTGTGGAGAGGCTCGGGGCTGTGGGCTGTTGGTGGTGGTGCAGGGGCTGCAGGGCAGGCGGGTGAGAGGCGTGGAGGTGGTGGGAGGAGGAGGAGGCGGGGGAGGAGGAGGAGGCTGCAGAGGCATGGAGAGGCTTGGCGCTGCTGCAAAGGTTTATTATGTTATTATGGGTATTTTGATCCTGGTTGTCCTGATGAACGAACGGCCAGGATGAAAAGTTGCACAACGCGGGAAATCTTTACCTATATATATATATATATATATATATATATATATGCATATTTTTACTCATTAGTTTGGTTGGTAATTGTCAGAGATAAATGATGTCTACAAGGCTTACATAAAAAAGATGATGAATCAAGGGTCGATCCCTTTTTTGGCAACTTAAGTATTTGGGCACTCGCCTCTTTGTCGCTTTTATTAGCTTACTACAATGAGCAAGCCTATTTATCCATTTTTTTTAATCATGTTTAGTATGGTGGGTTAGAATATCAGCAGTTGTGAGTTTTAATGAGGTTGGAAACTTTAATAAACTAAAATATATATTATTAAAAAAAAAATCTAATCATTCAGAGATGAAGGAACTTATTCGATCACAACTGACAACTTGGAATCAAGAGAAGAAAGTACTGCGCACCAGAAGTGTAAATTGCACAACAATTTGGCAAATCATCTCCAAAAAGCATATTTAAACAGGCGAGTTTAGAAATCATTCAAATGTAACTAAATTCAATTTCTTAGTTATATTTTCGAGGAGGAAAATTTTTTAAATTGAAAAGAATGTAAAATCTTAGGAAAAATAGACTTTAAATTTTCGATAATGAAAATTCTTAAAGTTAGAAAGAATGTAAACTACTTATATAAAAATAGACTTGAGTTGGGTGAATAATTTAACTAGTGAACCACATGGGTTATCAAGTGGGTCATTAGCCTAATTCAAAAACTATATAATTTCTGTTAGTAATGGTTATTAACTTTTATATAGAATTTATTGTGATGAAGTTAATAATATCCTTAGGTGTGAATAAGGATATAATGTAAGAAGTTATTCTTGTTGCATAGATTTCATCTACCATCCTCTATAAATAAGGGATTTAGGCTAAAGTTTGGTCTATCTTATAGTCAAAGATTTATTATTTCATCCCTCTATTCCCTTTGAATTCCTTTTGCTCGGGATCGTTCTTCCACCAGACCTGAGCAGTAAAGTCGCGTGAGATAAAGTATGCATAACTTGTGCAAATGAAGTTAAGGTTAATCGATTCTCTTGACAGGTTAGGCAAGGTTGAGTTTTGACATTTGCGTGTTGGATGCTTGTTGGTTAAGCCTACTTAGTTGAAATATGAAGAAAACTCATTGATGTTGCCCTATTACATGCAGGGGAAATTGGAGTTTGGGTGAGGACATAAGTCTGATCATGAATAGTGGTTGTCTAGGAGGCTGGCTGGTCTATAAGATTAGGAGTCACACGAAGACTTATATATACTTAACTTTGATTGATGTTTCATTATTGATTATATGGACTTGTTGATGTTTAATTATGATTATACAGACTTAGTCAAAGCACATTAAGAAGTGGTGAAGCCTTCCAATTGTCCATTCATGAAAGACTCCCATCTCCACAGCAACAGCCCACGCCCTCCTAGATGGAAGGTAATTGATAAATTTTTTATGTCTATGGTTGGTGAGTAAGAGTTTGGGATTGTGAGTTAGCAATGGATTGAATTGTAGGTGTCCGGGGTGCCCGGGTCGAGGGTGGTGTTATGGGTGCCGATGCGATTGTCATTGACAAATGTTGATCCGGGGGAGACCCCCATGAAGGGAATCTCTGGTGAGAATCCAATATCAAGGCAAGCAAAGATAAAGCTTTTGGAGGAGATGAGCGTGGATGATATTGCCGTCTGCACAGACCCATCACTTGTGTCCCTATTGGAAGAGTGGATGCCCGCTCGTCGGCAAAGGCTGCCGGTTTTTGACAAGATTTGCCCTATTTCTGACGTTGGCATGCTTGGTTGACAAGTTAATCTTTTTTTTTATAAAAAATGGTCTTACTCCATCCGTGAGGAAGTGTCACTTCTTTCTTTGGGAATGCACGTTCTTTGATTTCTTGATGAAAATCAACACGAATTTGGTAATTTTCGTATTCAATCAACCTCATCCTACATTCCATGCCGTTTTCACGAATATCTGGGGGCCATACATAAACAATCTCACCAAATTCACGCCTATGTATTATGGTTATGTTTGAGAAAAACTGTGCCAATTTTGACTATAGAAGATACAAGGTAGTGAGCTGCGCGATGGGTAGGATACACTTAATTACTATTTCAATATTTTATTTACAATATAAATAATCCAAAATATTATCTTTACATTAAAAAAATGATTCTATGTTATAGAAAATATCTAAAAAACTTAAACACAATTATTATTATAAAAATAATACATGATACGTATCTAGATACTTAATGCAAGAGAGAAGAAACAACTACAAAAACAATAGTTGTCAAACAGAAGTGGCGACCTGAGAAGGAATTTTATCAGTTAATTGCACCTATTGGTGAACCAAAAGCATGTGTGCCAGCCTTTACATACCAAGTCCTTTTTGAGCAATGGTAGAGCTTTTCACATTTCAGGTTCTAAAAGTTGACCATTTAACATGCAACAACCCAATACAACGTGAACGACGGATTGAATCATAACATTATAATTTGGACTTTATAAAAAAATATTTTAATTTTGAAAGTTATTTGTTGGATTACTGCGTGCAAACTTTACGGAAGCGGTTCTCACCATCAAAGATGCTTAGGACAGATTATATATGGGATTTTCATATAGGCTCTTGAATGAGTACTCTGAGTGACAAGAAAGGCACCACCTCCCCTGCAGTTAGGAGGGAGACTTTCAAATACGATGATCACTCTGAGTTACATGAAGGCAACACCCCTAATTCAGCTAAGAAGTTGAGTTCTTGAGGAGTGCGATAACATAATCCAATTCTTATACTTAGTTTCAGTAATTGGATTAAGTAATTTAATTACTTGATGCAGATGTGTTGTGATAAATTAAACATTGGGTCATGGTTGGTTGTTCTACCCCGCAAGAACGAAATTATGTAGAGGCATCATCGGATGTCGGAGCATCATACCTTAACACCTAGACTTCTTGTGGGTTTTTCATTCGGTATGAACCATGCTTCTCCAACCCACGTTTCTCTCCACACATATACACAGCTACAACAAAATATGTTTCGTGTACTTGAGCTTGCTCCTCGTCATATTCTAAGACGTTGAGGCTTACACACCTTGTAGACAATTGTTAGCCTTTACCCCAAACTGTCACTCCATACGATATTAATATTAACTATAAAATATTAAACACACATACACAATCATCATGCCATAGCCCAATCTAAAATCAGACAAGATTCATAATCAAGTGTAGGGCTTATGCCCCAAAATAATAGAATCCAAAAATACAAATATAAATACATAATCATAACATCATAGGGTCCCTACCACCACCACTGAGCTGCTAATCCATGCACCTAAGTGTTAAGTATTTAAAGTATATAGTATTTACCCATATTTTTATTGTGATGTTGTAAATCTAAGGTAAAATTATATTAAAATAGGTGATTTTTCTCGTTATATTTTAGTTAATTAATATTTTATGAGATATGCTTAATTTTAGAGTTTTAATGTAGAAAAAGATGAAACAAATTAAGTTTAGGAATTGAAAGGTCATGGCACTTGGGACCACCCAATAGTTACTTCAAGGAGTTCACAAAGCTCAAGAAGGAAGGATGTTGATGGTTTTGGGGTGTCTTACTGAAGGCTTGGTTAAGCAAGTTAATGAGTTACAAACTTGATTGGACACCATAATTAATTAGATTACATTGATTTGTGAACACCTTCCTTGAATTCATGTATATAATGACCATCTCATCTTCTATATAAATGGGTGGTCATTTGTTGTTTGAAATATCTTAACTCTTGGCGTAGGAGTAGTTCTAGTTTTTGTAATTCTTTTCCTTTCATAATGAAAAGTAGTTTCTTGTTTATAATATTTTCTATTTTTATTATGGAGTAATTCTTTATTTTGTTCTAGAGAAGAATGGAACTTAACATAGTTTAATTAAATTCATTTCAACCTCTTACTCTTTTATTCAATTGGATTGCTTGAATTATCATGTTCTTAATGCTAAGAGTAGACTGATCACCTATTACTTAGATCATGAGGTTTAATTAGATTTTGGGAGAAATCAGTTAGATTAGTCATTGATAATTCGTCATATGACGAGTCTTTGGACTTGTTTGTTGGTGTGGTTAGGGGATATACAACACTGTATACGATTGTAAGGTAAATCTTAATGCGTTGTTTTGTTGATTAATTAATTATCACCAGGAGGTAGAAATTGAGGCAAAATAATAGATGTATGAAGGAGCGGATGTCATCATGTCATATAATTCTCCTATATCGACAATTCGAGAGAATAAAAGATAAGAGTAAGATGTGATGAATATTAAATTCACATTAAGGGAAATTCAACTCTAGAACAATTTTTATCATTATAAATTTATTTTTTAATTTAAAGTTATTATTTAGATTTAGTTAAGTCGATTGTGTTTGTTTTGTTCTTAATATCATTTTCTTTAATTAATATAAGGAAATTCATTTCTCTATACGACGATACTCAAATTCATCATTATATTACTTGTTTTGACCATGTATACTTGCATGTTATTGAGATAATCAAACAAGTTATTGCACCGTTACGGGGAAATCAAATTTTCTTAGCTAATTTAGGGTTAGAATTTTGAGTCTTTTTCTTTTCTTTTAAATTTTAGTGTCTGATTTTTTGTTAAAAAATACTATGTCAGTGTCTTCTTCTTTATTATCATTTGTTTATGCATTGATTAGTGCGATCACCCTTGTTTTCTTGTGATCCAGAGATTGAAAGGACTTTGAGAAACTTGCGTGCCGCTAGAAGAAGAGCACAATAAGCAATAGAAGAAGAAGCCATGGACCCACAACAACAACAAATGCCTCCACTTCCACCGATTGTAGCAGTAGCCAATGATGACAACAGGGTAATCTAAGATTGGGTTGTACCTCTTGTAAGAGGGTTACAACCTAGTATTATTGCACCACCGGTGGATGCAACCCACTTCGAGCTTAAACCAGTTTTATTTAACATGTTACAAACTATAGGACAATTTAGTGTATCCCCTACTAAAAATACTAAATGGCATATCATCGATTTCCTATCAGTTTGTGATATGTATAAGCAACTTGGTGTCTTTAACGACACTCTCACTTATTTACATTCTCATTAATAGGAAGTGCGAAAGAATGGTTGTCATCATTAGATGTAATTAACACTTTGGATGAATTATCTAAAAATTTTTTGTTAAATTATTTTCTTCCTTCTAAAATTGCTAAATTATGTAACAAAATTTTATCTTTTTTGCACTTTGATGTTGAGTCTCTCTTTGAGACATGGGAAATATTTAAAGAATTGTTGAAAAAGTGTCTCAACCATGGTATAGAAAGATGGATGCAACTCCAAACTATCTATAACGGGTTGTTAGAGCAAACAAAGAATATAGTTGATGCAGAGGCCAATGAATTGTTTTTTAGGAAGAACCCACATGAAGCTTTTCAACTGCTAGAATTGATGGTTCCTAGCAACCACCATGCAACCCAAGAAAGGCACCTAAGGAGGATTACCAGAGTTTTAGAATTAGATGCACTTACAGCTTTATCTGCATTAGATGCACTTACAGCTTTATCTGCATTAGATGCACTTACAGCTTTATCTGCACAGGTTAGTGCTTTAGCTAATCAAGTTCAAAATCTTAATATGCATGGACACGTTAAGGCTGTGGAGCCAAGGTGTGAATGGTGTGAATAAGGACATTTTACATGTCAATGTGCAACAGATCAAGTTAACTACATATGCAACTTTAATAGGAACAACAATCCCTATTCCAATACCTACAATGCAGGCTGCTGTCCACAATAATCCACCACCACCATCATAGCAATCTTGACCTCCTTCACTTCCTTTTCAGCAACAACAACCGGATTTGATCCAAATGTTCAATTCTATACAACAATTTATGCAGAATCAGCAACAACAACAACAACAGTTTATGCAACAAGTTGTGTTGCAATTAAACAAGGAACCAAGGAGTGACCCAAGGGTGTACTCCCAGCCAACGAGAACATGTAAGGAAAGACGGTCAAAAGCATTGCAAAGCCATAACAACCCGGAGTGGTATTACTTTACAAGAACTAGTTTAGCCCAATGAAGTTAAGGAAAAAGATGAAAAGCCAAACAACAAGCATGAACCCATTACATTGGTTAGCTTACTCGGAAGCAAAGGAAAAGAGAAAGTTGAGGTACATACAGAAGAGGTTTAAAAAAAGTACCATTTCTTTCTAGACTGAGGAAACAAAGTGATGAAAAATACTTCAAAAAATTTCTTGATATGTTTAAGAAATTACCAATTAACACCTTTCAATCTAGCACTTGAACAAATTAGTTATGTAAAATACTTGAAGGATATTCTAGCGAAGAAAAAGAGAGTATATGACAATGAAGTTGTGGCCTTGACAGAGGAATGTAGGGCTATCCTCCAATGAAAACTACCTCCTAAGATTAAAGACCCGGGCAAATTTATGATTCCATGTTCAATTGGAGGAAATGTTCATTGTAATGCTTTATGTGACTTAGGTTCTAGCAATAATCTTATGCCTTTTTCTGTTTTAAAAAGGTTAGGGATCCAGGACATAACTCCTACCAACATCACTTTAGTTAGCTGATCGGTCGTTGGTATATCCTAAAGGAGTCATTGAAGATATTTTAATAAAGGTTGACAAGTTTATCTTTCCTGTAGATTTTGTGGTGCTCGAAATGGAAGGAAGGAATGACAATATACCACTCATTGTTGGGAGAGGTTTCTTGGCAACAGGGAGAATACTGGTCGACGTAGCTACTGGAAAACTTACACTTAGTGTAAATAACGATTATGTTACATATAACATCTTTAAATCCATGAATTACTCAGATGCAATATATGATTGTTCTAGAATTGAACTATTTGATAAAATAATGTGCAAAGGAGATTAGTTGAGTGATTCATTACATAAGACCATAAATTCTCTTTATGAAGAAGATACAAATGTGGAAGAGATAGTTAAAGTATAGGATTCACAACCAATCTTACCTAGGAGATTTAGAGTTGTGGAAACCTTAGATCTACCATTCTATTTTGGAGCTAAAGCAACTTCCAAAATATCTCAAGTATACTTTTTTGGCGCCTAATGACACTCTTCCTGTTATTATTTCTTCAGAGCTAACTATGTTAGAGGAAGAGAAGCTAATTCATTATTTTTATGCATTGGATCAACTTAGTGGATGGATGCAGTCCAAATGTAGAGCACAAACGATGACTCAACCCCAACACGAAAGAAATGGTTAAGAAGGAAATTATCAAGATAGTCCTGCTATAGATGTTAAAGCAAGCGCTTCTTGGGAGGCAACCCAAGTGATTACTTTTAAAAGTTTATTTTTATTCGTAGATGTTTGTTTAAAATATTTCTTTTTATTTTGTAGCATGGGTCAAATCCAAATTCATCATTCATGATAATCATCCACCGACTTATTGGTTGAGGGAGTTCTCTTGCACTTCTCTTTATTTTTCTAGCATGGAGGACAATGCTTAGTTTAAGTGTGGGGGGATGCCTTAATTTTGTGCATATTGTTCATGCTTGACTCATGTTTATATATATACATACATACATACATATATATATATGCTCGACTCATGTTTAGTGTAAAAATTTTATTATGCAACAATATATTAATGTCTTGGTTCAATGATAGATACATGTGAATTGGTCTTACCTTTCTTAGGAAAACTTGATTAATTGATATGAGGGATGAACTGAGTAAATGATTGCATTTGAGAGTTGGTTCTCTACCTTATATTATTTTTACAATCCTTTGGTTTAAATGATTTCAATGAATGTTTTGCAATAGGAAAAATCCTTTACTCATAAGAATTTGCATGACGGCTCTAGTTGTTTTAGGCTTGTCCTAGCATTTTTTCTTCTTCTTTTAAAAAATGAATAAATGAGAGCAATGACTACTTTGCTGAGTAACAGGACCTTTGTACCTCAGTAATTATGGGGGTTCGCGTTAAAAGCTAAATCTAGTTATCTCTGTTTGCAAATTTGCACTTTGCTGAGTAACCGGGCCTTCATAACTCAATAATTATGGGGGTTCACATCAAAAGGTAAAGTTGGCTACTCTTAAAAAAATAATAAACTGGAGCAATGACTACTTTGCTGAGTAATCGGGCCTTTGTAACTCAGTAATTATGGGGTTCACGTCAAAAGGTAATGCTACTTATCTCTGTTTACATATTGGCAGCTTACTGAGTAACCGGGCTTTTGTAACTGAGTAATTATGGGGGTTCGCGTCAAAAGGTAAAGTTGGCTATTCTTTTTTTAAAAATAACTACTTACATTAGTGGAGATGAGGGTGAATGGAAAACATATTTTAACATGAGCCAAAGTGTTATTTTCTTGTTGCAAATGAGAAGGACAAGCAAAAGGATTATCTTACATACACACACGGAGAGCCTTCTCTTGGGTGTGATTGATGAAAGGGAATTTCTGATTTGATTGACATCTTGTTGCCTTTGGCTAGTTTGATTAAGAATAATATGAGAATATAATGGGGACCAATTATTTTTGTGTAGTAAAATTTTGTTGGTTTTGATATTTTGCTCGGGACGTGTAAAAGTTTAAGTTCAGGGGTGTGTTAAGTATTTAAAGCATATAGTATTTACCCTTGTTTTTATTGTGAGTTTGTGAATCCCAGAAACAATTATATTAAAATAGGTGATATTTCTTGTTATATTTTAGTTAATTAATATTTTATGAGATATGCTTAATTTTGAAGTTTTAATGTAGAAAAAGATGAAACAAATTAGGCATAGGAATTGAAAGGTCATGACACTTGGCACCACCCAATGGTTACTTCAAGGAGTTCACAAAGCTCAAAAAGGAAGGATGTTGATGGTTTTGGGCTGTCTTACTTAAGACTTGGTTGAGAAAGTCGAAGAGTTACAAACTTGATTGGACACCATAATTAATTAGACTACGTCGATTTGTGAACACCTTCCTTGAATTCATGTATCTAATGATCATCTCATCTTTTATATAAATGGGTGGTCATTTGTTGTTTGAGATATCTCAACTCTTAGCTTAGAAGTAGTTCTAGTTTTTGTAATTCTTTTCCTTTCATAATGAAAAGTAGTTGCTTCTTTATATGTTTTCTATTTTTATTATGGAGTAATCCTTTATTTCGTTCTAGAGAAGAATGGAACTTAATATAGTTTAATTGAATTCACTTCAACCTCTTACTCTTTTATTCAATTTGATTGCTTGAATTATCAAGTGTTTAATGCTAAGAGTAGACTGATCATCTATTACGTAGATCAAGAGATTTAATTAGATTTCGGGAGAAATCACTTAGATTAGTCATTGATAATTCATCATACGACGAATCTTTGGACTTGTTTGTTGTTGTGGTTGGGAGATACACAATACCATATGCGATTGTAAGGCTTAATGTGTTATTTTCTTGATTAATCAATTATCACCGGGAGGTAGAAATTGTGGCGAAAAACTAGATGCATATAGGAGTAGAAGCCACCATGTCATATAATTCTCCTATATCGGTAATTTGAGAGAATAAAAGATAAGGGTAAGATGTGATGAATTTTAAATTCATGTTAAGGGAAATTCGACTCTAGAATGATTTTTATCATTATAACTTTTTTTCTTTAATTTAAAGCTATTATTTAGATTTAGTTAAGTCGATTGTGTTTGTTTTGTTCTTAATTTTATTTTCTTTAATTAATATAAGGAAATTCATTTCTCTGTGGGACGATACTCAAATTCATCATTATATTACTTGTTTCGACCATGTATACTTGCATGTTATTGAGATAATCAAACACTAAGTTAGCCAATGCCACAAGACCTCACCTACTTAGATATAAAAAATATCAGTCATCAAAACAATTTTTATTACCAATTCGAAATATCTACCGGTGTTACAAACTGGCAAATGGATACTCTGCTGCCCATGGGAAATCATAAAACACTTCATAAAATCCTCATAGGGTTGTAAGCATGGATAATTTTTTTAAAAGGGGTTGGTGCACATGCACGATAAATTTATACTTATGCAGAAAAGCTTACACTCTTACCTCCTCCAATAAAATCCGTTACAATACTTAGGTGACAAAAGAATGGTCAAGTTAGTGCCACAAATTCTAACAATATATTGTGTTATGTAATACCCTCTTACAGTGCACTACTTTAGGGTTTAAAGGAGTGCTAGTACAATTCCTACTACTCGTACAAATCTATATCTTGTTCATAAAACAAAAATCCTCATATACTTAGATATATCAAGCTTAGGTGGGGACTTGTATAATAAATATCTGGAACTTAGATTTTGAAAACCACAAAGGGAACTTAGTCATAAAGTTTTGTCAAACTTGCAAAAATTTTGGTTAAATGGCATAACATCGGAGTGATCCAATAAAATGCTACCGACAATGTCTTGCATCTAAATCGTGATTAAAAACTCAACGCTCAAGGAGTCAAGCAGAGATGAAGGAAGTCGCATGGACCTGGATGGGCGTATGTCCGCGTCCTACATCAACGAACTCACCCTGCATAACCTAGCAAGAGATGAAACCCGAATCAGGGTTGGATGACATTGGCATGCAAAACGAGGCAAGACCTCAACAGATGAATGACACAATAGAACATGATTAACTTAATCATCTTCATTAATGAAGTATTAAACCTTATTAAGTAGGCTTAATTATGGTTTTGGTTGCAATTACACTTAGTTGGAAAAGTCCAATACTTAGGTTTTATCGAATGGCTTTAATTAGACAATTTTTTAGATAAGACAAACGATGTTTAAGTGAGCTAAAATTTGGACCAGTGGGCCTTGACACTATAAGGTTTTGAGAGAAAAATTACTAAGTGTTGGCCCATGGACTGACATAGCAAAGAAGGGCCACTAGTTTTGGGCTAAGGTGCTAGGAAGAGTGTTCATAGGCTACATACCAATTTTCTAAGTTTCATTCATGGTCTTGGACACAGCAAATAGGCCTGAGTAAATGGGAACTATTAGCCAATACTGTAGGCTTGAATCAGGTAAACTTTCAAGTTTATACTTCAAGGATTTAGCCCTTAGTGGATTCGGAAAACGAAGGCATTGGCTAGGTCATTTCAGGACCTGGCTGGACCTACTGGGATTGGGAAAATCATAAATCAAAATCCATTGAGTCATTGGCTCTCAAATTTTGGGAAGATGTTTTTAGGACAAACACTAATGCCTTGGTGAAGCTAGGGTTTTGGATTTTACATCTGAAGGTAGAAAACTAGGGTTTCACCCGATGTTCCTACACACTCCAGAATATTGGATTAACTAACAACCTAATGATTTTTTATTGTTACCAAAATTTAATTTTTCTGGTATACACTTATTTGGTTATTATTTAATTTTTACAGATTGTATTAACATCTTTTAATAGACTCACCACAGAGCATAATCTTAGAGCATGGCAAGGCATAACAACAACACAACAAACATGTCACATGGTTAGTGGTTTTTCAGGCCCTTAAAGTGGTTGTTTAGTGTGATACATCTACAAACATACAAAATATGGACATTAAAAGCAACCTACGTTAGGGTGTAAAAATTGGAGAAATGGGTGGTGGCCATGTCACAGTGACCATGAAAGCTGCCACCTTTCACCATGTTTGGCATCTGTATATGCTCATAAATGATATAGAAGATAACATGATGTAAATGAATGTTGTAGATATAGCTCATTTGAAGACAACAAGACTAAGATCATGCAAAATGGCAACCAACATCATGAGATATGAATTTCTACTGAAGTAGTGCAAGTAGATGACCACAACAAATTCACAAATGTATAAGTATTTTTATAAACACGAAAATTCAATGATTTGAAAGTAAATCTACTCCATACATACAGATCTACGTGAGAAAAATGCAATAAAAACACTAAAGTGCATGAACAATCATAAATAGAGCATATAACATGCAGGTCAGGTAAAAAGATTAGATCTTTACCTCAAGGGGGACTACGGGGAGGTATCTTGGGGCTTCCTACCCCATGACCTACCACCCTAAGGGCTATGCTTGGCTTGAAGGGACCTAGGAGAGGCTGGAAGAGATGGGGAGGAAGAGGGAAGGCATGGAGGAAAGGGAAGGTCTGAGCCAAAGAAGCAAAGTGAAAAGCATAGAAATAGGGCTATATTTAAATGTAAAAATTTAAGCCAGTGCAAGGGCGTTGGTAGGGTGCTTTTGCACTAGCGCCTTTACGCTGTCCACTACAAAACCAGACCATGGCCAGTCGACAAGCAAGGCACATGGCCAGAGTTGCATGAATAGAACCGCACACAAAACTGGGTCAAGTGACTGAGTGCAAAGGCACTAAGTGCAAGGGCGCTGACCTAGCACCTTTGTGACTAGGGCAAAAAGGAGGGAAAGATTTAAATTTGGCTGCGAGGGCACTCTATCAGTTCCCTTGCACCCATGCTTAAACTAAAAACATGTAAAGTGCTAGCGCAAAGGTCAGAGGTGGCAACAATTCTCACCCTAAAGCGATTGAGGTAGCTTCGGGAATCATGCCATTGGTCCTGTAGGGGCCATGATCGACCAAAAACGGTTCCAAACTCACGTCAAGCAAACTAGACTCGCGAGGGACTCTATTGTAATAGCTAACTATACTCTACTTGACCGAACCAAATAGAAAAGGCTTGGTACATAGCATCCAATCAGTGTTATCAAAAGCCGAAGGAGGCTAGGGCCGAGAAAATACATATCATACCATACTTGAACCATAACAAGAAGGGCCAGACTCAACTAATCCGTCCCAGTTAAAGACCAAACCAACTCAAAAACCCTTAGGCAAATGGTCCGAGTTTTAGAACCTCCCCCATTTAAGAAAATTTTGGCCCAAATTTGCCTAAGGAGGTACACATGTAGCCTCACACCATGACAACAAATGCATAGTAATACAATAACACACAATTGAAGAGAACAAGGAAGTGTGTTAATACCTCAAATCGCCATCCACCACGGGGAGAGTCTTGGAATGTGTCACCACATCTTGCCCTCATGCCCTCGCATGGCCTCCTCAACTCCCTCTAGTGACTAGAGAATCTTCAGGAGAGGCACTTCCTTCCTACGAAGAGTCTTAGCAGATTAGTTGAGATTCTGTGTAGCCTCCTCGTAGAATAGGTTGGGTCGGACATCGAGTTCCTTGTGCTCTAGCTTGTGTGATCCATTGGGCATGTACTTTTTCAGCAAGGAGACATGAAATATTAGATACACAACTGACAGACTCGGTGGAATTACAAGCTCATAAGCTACCTCGCTGACTCACATAAACACCTTGAACGAGCTAATGTATCTTGGACTCAGCTTGCCCCGCCTCCCAAATCGCATTCAACCTTTGGTTGGGGAGACTTTCAGGAAGATGTGCACCTCGGGAACAAAATTGATGTCCCTATGTTAAGCTCCTCTTATTGCAACTTGTGTGATCCCTCTTCAACATTTAGATATAAAATACTAAATGCACCATTGACAAATTATGCAGAAGTGCAAGCTCATAAACTACCTCACTGACTCGCCTTAACACCTCAAACGGGCCAATGTATCTTGGACTAAGCTTGCCTTACCTCCCAAATTGCATGCCATATTTTGTCGGGGAGACTTTTAGGAAGACAAACTCCTCGTGGGCAAAACTAATGCCCTCACATTGTTGATCTTCATATGCCCTCTGCCTGTCTTGAGCTACTGATATCCTTTGGCGTATCAGCTCAATAAATTGGGGTCTACTATCAATAGCTCATTGCCCTCTAGCCAACATGATGATTTGCTTGGCCTATAGCAAAATGCCTCAAAAGATGCCATCCTGATATTGGATTAATAACTATTGTTATACATAAACTCCACCAATGGTAGGTGCTCCTCCCAAGATCCATTGAAGTCCATCATGCACAATTGAAGCAAGTACTCTAGGATGTGAATTGTCCTCTCAGACTGGTCATCAGTTTATGGATGATAGGTTGTAGTGGGAATGGCCTTCTTACCATGTTCTATATGGAGTCTAACAATTTGATCTATGTATAGTCTGGCCAACGTCAATACATGATAGGTAGTATAAATCGGGAAAATGTGTATCGATTTTATCAACCTATCAAAAATAACCCATACTGCGTCTATCAAACTATGAAAAGGGGGTAGATGTGTCATGAATTCACATGTAATACAATCCCACTTCCATTTGGGTGCTGGCAACAACTTCAACAAACCTCATGGCCTCTAATGCTCGATCTTGACCTGCTGACAGACAAAACATCTTGAGATTGTGTTGAGGATGTCTTTCTTTAGCCCGGTCCCTGGTAAGATTGGCACAAGTCATGATACATCTTCACTGATTCCAGATGCACTGTAAACCTTGAGTAATGGGCCTCGTGAAGAATGTCCTGATGAAATCCTATGTATGCTACTACATCTAGTACATACAGACGCCCTCTCATCTGATACAAGCCATTTGTATCTCTAACCTACCCAGAATAAGTCTCCTATGTGTACCACTGCCGGGTAACTGATAATTTACCTGAGCCTACCTAATACGTTTTGCAATTATTGGACTAATAGTCAGCCCCATCAACAAGTTCCAAGAAAACCACCTCGAATAGCCAAAATTCACACTTAGAGAGCTTTGCAAGCAGGCAACGCTCCCATAGAGTTAGCAAAGCAATCCTCAAGTGTGTCTCATGCTTCTCTCTAGACCTCAAGTAGATCAAGATATTGTCAACAAACATTATCACAAACTAATCTAGGTACATCTAAAACACCTAGTTTATGAGATCCATGAAACCTGTCGATGCGTTAGTTAGTCCAAAAGGCATGACTAAGAACTCATAGTGACCATACCAAGTCCTAGAGGCTGTCTTTGGTACGTCCTCCTGTTGCATCCTCAACTAATAGTAGCCAGATCAAAGTTCAATCTTCAAAAACACTGCAGCTCTTCCAAGTTGATAAAACAAATCATCTATTCGCAGGATGGGATAGTAGTTTTTAACCCCCACCTAGTTGGGCATCCTATAGTCAATGCACAACCACATACTACCATCCTTCTTCCTAACAAAGAGCACGGGAGCACCCCATGGTGAGACACTCAATTTGATGAAACCCTGCTCCAAAAACTCATGCAACTATGCCTTGCAGTGCTATTCGATATGATGCCCTAGAGATTGGTGTGATACTGGAACCAAATCAATGACAAAATCCATCTTCCTGGCCAATGGTAATCTGAACATCTCATCTATTAAGACATCAGCAAACTCACTGACCACTAGAATCTGGGCTAACACTAGTGCTGATTGCTCTATTGAAGCTACCACAATGGCAAGGAACACCTCGCATCCCTACTCGATTAGTCTCTAGGTGCACTGATACTATATCAGACAGTTGCCACTATCTCTACCTCTACCTTAGAATGCAATCCTCACATTTATCTTTAGTCGGAGCTTAACCTTCTTCTAGTAGTCTATCAAAGTTTGGTGTCACGTCATCTAGTCCATACTGAAGATGGCATCAAACTGTAAAATCAGTCAACATGATGCGCTATTAGATAACCACAATGACACCTCTCATATACACTCCAACTATAAGAATGACCCTAGCAAGATTCTGTACAACTAAATCATAGCTTAGATCCTCTACTGACACAAAAATCTTATCAACAAATGTCTTGGCTATGAAGGTATGTGTGCTACCCGAACAAACAATGCAATGACAATAGCAAAATGTATAAATAAAAACCCAGTGATAATAGTGGCTTATTGGACCATCTCCTAAGTTGTCGCAACATATATCCTACCCTGCTGCTCTTGCATGACACCCTGATTCTGGCCCTTTGGCTGTTCCATATCCTGCACTTGTGCCTGTGCAACATTGATTGCAGCTAGACTAACATGCCTCTGCTGACTCTGCCTCTGACCATGTTGTCTACCTCTCTAGCCCTGCTGACTACCTGCTGCACCCCCAACTGCTGGTCCCCTCTCTGCTGCTGCCCATGAGGTTGGGCAGGTGATGCAGGGAGAAGTGGCCGCTGCAACAATGCAAAAGGTCCTCTCTGTTGCTACTGAGGTTGGTACTATTGATACTGGTGGGGCTGTTATTGGTACTACTGTTGCCGGTGTTGCTGCTAACGTGTCTATCTGTAGCAGTCAGTTGCATGGTTGCCCATATTGCAACATGAGAAGCATGCACCAATAGCTCTCTGACATGCACACTGGTCGCGTCTTTGACACTGTGGTCAAATTGGGTACTCCTAATAATCTCTACTGTGTTGACCCTGCACCTCAAATGACTGCATCTATTGAGGGAACCTCTGGATCTAGTGTCCCTCGGCAGCATACACCGTCACTCCACCGAGGCACCTCTGTCCTTGACCACTAGTCTATTTGGTGCTCCTCGTCTGATTGTGGGACTCATGTGTGTGCTCGCACTCTAGAACCCTCAGCACTGCCTCAACCAATGTAAAGGTCAAAAATGTGGCAACCATTGATCTGATGTCAAGCACAAAAACTGAGCAGCCTGCTTTCTCTCTGTCGTTAAACTACATGAGGCAAACCTCACCAACATAAGGAATCAAACCTGGTACTCTGCCACAGACATACCCCCATGCTACCTTAAAGATAGAAAATCCATCTTCATCTTTGCCCTGATTGTAGCAAAGAAGTACTGGGCATAGAAGACATCTTAGAACTCCTCCAACAAAATCTATTCTAGGGCCCTCGTCCCTAGAAACATGACAAGAACAAACTCCTAGCAATGAAATCCTATACTCTACATGATCCCAGTGGCACGCATACCCATAACTTTGGAGGACAACCCATATGCATCAATACTCCTCATGCTTTGTCAATCCACTCAAGAGCCGCTTTGGGATCAGTGCTCACATAGAACAAATGTCCACCATTCTTCAAGAAACAGTCAACTTGCCAACGCTCTCTGGTATGATCATGCTTTGATCCCTGATTGTGTGAGATCCCTCTCCAACAACTAATTGCTACGGTCGCTCTATCTCTGCCAGCTCACTACTGGATTGTCTGGGGAGCATCAATCCCATTGGAATCTATGTTGTCGGGATCTCGTATAGCCCTACTCTAGGTGAAGCTCTGGGGATATGGGAAAACTGTGCTAGTGGCATTGGCAGTGACAACACATGCTCCGACTGGCCTTTCTCTCAGAGCCTGCTGCTCCTCACACAGAACCCCTGTTCATCTCTGTCTATAGTCCATTGTTAGCTTTTGTATGGGGGATGGGGATCTCATGTGCTCACTTTGGTGGGGATCCAACCTGTAGTGGGAGTCTACCTCTGCGTGGATGTTATCCCATCTCACTGACCATGTAAAACCAAGGCTTTTTGCCCGGTGGTTTTAATTTCGGTTTGGTCGTGACCTAGATCAAGTTGCTTAACCAGCCATTTTGCCACTTATTTGTGTATGGTATCTAGGTATGAGGAGTTGCCCTAGCCTTAGCTCCTTTGGCTTTGTTGCCCCCGTAGGACGCTATGTACCCAACCATTTTTTTTATGATTCGGTTCAATCAAATCGAGTCTAGTGAGACCTAGGACCGAGTCCCCTACGTGTCTAGTAACTTTTCACGTGTTGTGGTTGTGTTTATTTCACGTGTTTCTAGTGGAAAAACTTAAAATGATGCAAATGGGGACTGGAAGTAAAAGGCATCATGCTAGTGCCCTCACGCCAAGACAAAGTTTGAATTTGACACTCAAGTTCAGACCACAAACACCAAGACGCTGACGAAGCGCCTTTACCCCTGTGAATTGCCTTATTTTGGAAATTTTTCCATGTTGTATTTATTTATTTATTTTATAAATCACCAAATATTTTCCCACATTTTCTTTTTAAATTTCAAATCACAACACACCTCATTAGCTTTGGCACCCATGCCTATGACATCACCTAACCAACCACCCTATTTTTTTTATAAAACACCACCCTCATTCTCACCTTTCCACTCCAACCCAATCACTCCAGTCACCCTCAACGTCCCTCTCCTTCTCCCAACCTTCTTCTCCACTCTTTGAGCTCTCTTTATCCTTCCTTGATCTTCCAAGATGTTCTTCTTCCAAGGGTTGACGGAATTGGAGTGGGAAAACTCCAAGTGACCTCCCCTTGAACTATTAAAGGTATGTTCTTTCCCTAGTTTTGGTTGATGATTCTTGTTCAGGTTGTTGTTTCGTGTATGGCTGTTGTTTGAATTTTTATTGCATTTTCACCTTGTATATATGCCACTTAAAGAAGTTTAAGAGGTATTTCATGTCGTTATCATGTGCATATAAATATTTATGATTTTTGTATCATCAGTGTGTCCAGATCTACACTAGTTGATCATAAAATTCATAACTCATGTTTGAGAGGTAAAATTTATATGATCTTGATCTTATTGTTTTTACACGACATAGATCTACAAGTTATATGTTGAGCGTGTTAACTGATTTGACATGGATGATCACGAAAAGGTCCAAAATTGGATGAAAGGTGGCAGTTTTCAAGGTTCCCTTGACCTGATCGTCCATTTCCCAAGCTTTTATACATTGATATGATTTTAGTTTCATGAAATATCTTATAATCATCTGTTAGGAATGTTGTGCTCTTCATATCATAAATTTACCGTACTAAAATTACCTCAACTAAGATCTGAACAAAATTAATGAAACATTGTGTGCATCTGTTGTGTTCTGTGTTGACTGCCTCTATTGTGTGTTTAGTTAAAATTTTTCCTAATAATTAGATAACATAAAAATTTATAAAAGTTATCTAATAAACCAATAATTATTTTCTGTAACCCTAAAAATTTTGGAATTAAAAAAAAATTCTAATGGTTAATTGGATCGGATTTTCGGAGTACATAGGAACTAAGTTCATAATCCTATTTCTATAATTTCAATTGAAAAATCTGTGGAAAATATATTCATCGGTAGGAAAATTATATAATAAATTACAGAGTTTAATAATTGTCTTAATATTCTCTACGTAAATTTTTGGAGTATTTGGTCATCTAATTAATTAACTAGAATTTTCTAATTCTGCCCTGGTTGGGTAAATTACATAAATCACTTAATCAGAAATCACGATTAGAAAGATTACAAAGGACTAATTACAAGGAAATTGGACCTGAAATATTAATGGGCTAAACTTTCAAGTGTTATATAACTATTCCAATTGACCAAAGCCTATTTGGACTTCTCAAGCCCATGGGCCGAAATTTTGAAGTTTGTTGTGCAGTGATGGGGTACTATTTACAACACATTAATTCGACTTTAATTTGCCTCAACCAGTGTGATAATCCACATATTATCACTTGTTAATATTTATGACAGACCCTTAGGGTGTCTAGAACTAGGGGTTCAAATTTTGGCTTAATCAGATACCATTTGGTCTGCTCAAAAAATCATCTGGTTATGTCCGACGATAAAACTTTAAGTATGAAATCATGCACTAAGTATAATTGTAACCTCAAACCTTAAATTAAACTACCTAATGAGTTTTAACCCATCACTAAGCAAAATAAGTAGGTTAATTAAGTTTTGCATATTGTATATGTGTGGAGGCTTTGCCTCATCTTGTGTGCCGATGTGTTGTAGGACTCTCTTGCTTCACCCTTATGTTTGGCTCCTAAGTATCACGTTTAATCGCATTTTAAATGACAGGACAATGTCGGATGCAATTTTATTGGATCCCTTCGATACTGGACCATTTAGTCACATTTTATTGTAAGTTTACAAAAACTACAAGGATGAGATCCCTTGTTGCTTTTCAAATTGAAGCTCCAAAAATGTATGATACAAGCCTCTTCCCTGAACCTATTATATAAGTACATATATTTTTATGGATTTCAAGAATAAGAGAGTGAGCAGTATGAAGATATGTAAATTGCACTAATGCCCTTTCTACCCTTAAGTGGTGCAATATATGTAGGGTACTGCGAATGGAGCGCGGTTCCAAAAATTGTGGCACATTGGGTCTGAGCCACATGGACACTGTGGTGGGTAATATATGGAAAATATAAGGGTGTAAGCGATATATGAATGTTTATATGTTTGTTCGATGCCTCTTTGTAGGCAGTTATAGTATGATATGTGGCTACATTGGCCTTCGCTTACTACCCTGTATAATTCTAGTTCGTGGGTGTTTAGATACTCATATGCTAGTAATGATATATTCCTAGTCTCTACAGGACCAGTAATCTATTCATTGATTGCTGACGTTTTTCTTTAATATATGTGGACACTTAGTCTTTTTGACCTGCATAGGCAGATGGATCAAATGGCTCATGGCAGGCGATTTTTTGTTGTATTTGTGTTAATTACCGAGTTGATATAAAATTGTGATGTAGTACGTTTCAGGAATAAACCCTAAAGTTGTATGAACATGTATGATTTTGGATAAGTCAATTGATTGTTGTTGTGCATGTGTGTTTTATATATCATTACCTTATTATTGTGGTGCAGACACACTTTGGGGCACTCTAAGTATCGTTAGCAAGGTATAAGCCTCAAAGTCTTGGAACACGATGAGGAGCTTACTAGGTATGAGAAACAAATTTGTTGTAGTTGTGTAAGTGTGTGATAAAGAAACATGGGTAGTAGGAGCATACGGTTCATAGCACTTGAAGACCCATGTGAAGTCTGGGTGTTAGGGTTTGATGCCCTGGCCTCCGATGATGCTGTGTTTAATTATTTTATTTTCTTGCACATGTCAAGTATGTGGAATAGGTAACCATGACCTTAGTTCAAATTCTCTGCATTCATTCGCATGTAAGAAATTAAGAAATGTAATGAACCACTTGAACTAAGTAGTAAGAAAAGGTTCATGTCATAGCATGCAACCTCAAAACTGTAGCAGGGTGTGCCTCTTCTGCAGTTGAGAGTGATCATCAGCATTTTCAAAGTCACCATTCATAGTCATAGGGGAGGTTTTGCGTCTATTGTGGCTAGGAGTTATTATTTATAATCCTTAAGTTTAAGAGTCTCTCTATGCTAGTACGAATTAGCATGCATATGTCATAAAACCCTATAAGGTTACCTATCTTAAGCCTCCTCGAGGCTTGAGATCTGCTTCCTTAAGTTTGCACGAGAGTAGTATAACGAATTGTTTTCTAAATTATAACATCGCACTTTGGATTGCCCTTGGACCAAAAAAGGGATGTTACAGATCAATTGCCACTAATTATAAAACCCCAATTTTGGTTTAGGGTTTTACTTGCATGTTGGTTGTCTGGTTCAGACTAGTCTAGAGTCAGTTCAAGAGAACTCGAGCCAAAAAATTTTTAAGAATATAAGTATGAGGCCTAGATGGCCTTATGAGCATGTTATGGAGGTTGAGTATATTTGACATGCATATGATAGTTTCTGTTATGATAGAGTAGAGCATGAGTTATCATTGTATACACGAGGTATACATATGATTTTTTATAAGTTAGCCAGGATTTTAGGCCCAGATCTAGGTCATTGCAGCGTTTAGTATTCGTTTAGGATTTTTTGTGTATTTCATTTACATGCACCATAAGGATTTCAGACCATCGGATTGTGCCCTATGGGCTCAGCTTGATTGTGTTTAGGGTTTCGAGACCTATTTACCCTTCTTGCCTCGATTCCAGCCTATAGCTCAATTTTAGGTCTTGGGTCAGGTTTGACTTTGGGTAGTCTCGATCCGAGCTTACTGTCCATATGTAGATTGCATATACCCATAGGTGGGTCCTACTTGACCACGAGTTGTTGGATGTTCAGATTGTGCCATGTGGCAAAATCTGAGCAGTCCACGTTAGCGCTGGCTTCACCATATATCCAGAGATTTTTCACAATTTCAGAATTTGCACCCTTTAGCACCACCACCACTTCATTTCGCCACCGGTGAGTTTCCGCCTCGTCCCCGACCACCGGATAGGTACGACCGTGACCACCTCGAGGCCACCTATGAGTCCGTACACACGATCACCATAGGTGCCGCAGCAGTGGCCGCTGGCGATGGCATTGTTGCTGTCAATTTTTGCCACCGCCGCCACCCTTCGGGCTGTTTTCCAGTGCTGGCGAGCCACCTCCGACTAGTCCAACCACCCACACTGCTTTCATTCGCTGAGACCTCCATTTTGAGATAACCCAAAATGACCACCATTGCCACAATCGCCGTCAATGACGTCACTGCACCCGGCAGCGATCCGCCCCCTTTCTTGCTGTTTTTCGGTCAGACTCCGCCAATCGCCACCACCATCATGTTCCTCGTCACATGGCCATTGATCCCGACCAGCAGCGACCCCAGCCGCGCCGTTGTCAGCGTTTTTCCAGGATGAGCACCGCTGACCTCTGTTCGGCCAGTTTACCTGCTACCCATGTTCGCGTCCACCTACCCGTGCTTGAGTCCGCCAGCCTATTCCCGAGTTCATGTCCATCATGTCCGCCTAGTTAACCCGGCCCATTTTCCAGTTAACCCAAACTGGGTTGGTTTAGCTCATTCGGTTCGGTGCGGTTCAGCTCATATTTAGCTTGTATTTGGCCATTCCTCGCCCGTTTTTTGTAATTCGATAACCCTTACATTAGTTTATATGCATATTCACATTGTTTAGAAAGTTTGGATGTTATCAATATTTTTCTTTATTTATTAATTATTTTATTTATTTATAATTATTCATTTCTTTTTATTTATATATTTGTTGATTATGATGAATGATTATGTGACTAATTATTGTTACTAATAATGTATTTATTCATAGATATTATTTTTGTTCATGTTTATCTTATTTAACTTAATTAATTGATTGATTATTAATTATTTTCTTACTCATTTTTATTATTTATATGTATTTAGTCATATGCTCGTATATTTGATATTTATATTATTATTCTTCATGATTAATTAATATTAGTAATTTATTTATTTATTTATCTATGATTTATTTAATTAATTAATTGGTCATTTATTTAATTATTTATATGTTTACCAACACGAGCATATATGATATTTACTCGTGTATTTAGTTGTAGGAATGCTAGTACTGTTTTATTTATTAGGATGTATTGATGATATGAGCACACATAACAAACATGCATCATAAAAAGACATAAGTATTTTACTTAGCAGTGGGTTTTGATGTAGTTTACGGAGTTCGAGCTCTTTGTAGATGTGTCGAGGTGCTTGGAGCTTGGACCACAGGTCCGTAAGACTCTCCCTCCCTGCTTGACTCCCTGCATGTCGAGTATAACCTTGTTTTAGATGTAAAACAACATCAACAGCATTTTATCAGATCTCTCCGATGTTGGGCTATTTAGTTATGTTTTCTACACATGTTTGATAAAACAACAAAGATGAGATCCCTTGTTGGTTTTCTAACTGAAGCTCCAGAAATATATGATACAAGCCTCTTTCCTAGGTGTTGTATGTATGAATATAAATATTAGCCATGCATGCAAGCCCACATTTATTTAAGTATGTTGCTTACTGCCCAATGTGAGGCATTTTTGAAGTTTCATAAGTTTTCGCGGGTAATGTCATACCCATTTGTCAGCTTGTATTAATTATTTTTCGGACCAGTAACATTCGTAACTGACATTTTTCATATAATATATTTAGGTCTTGCAAATCCTGAGTAGACTTTGGTGGGAGGACAAATAAACATTACACACACTTGAGCTCAGCGCAATTATTTACTTTCTTACCTTTATTTATATTCGATGTGTTTTGAAGCATATTTAACAGTGTCTTCCATTCTCATGACACCAAGAAGGTTGTTTTGATCTATTTCATCGATCGAGTCGTACCGACCGAAAACTTTAAACATGACTGGACTCAATCATAACATTTCTTATTTGATTCTTAAGTGAACCAAAATCGGGGCGTTACACAAATGGTCTTACAAACTGATGGTGTGGCAATAGACGGTTTGGACAACACATAATGGATAAACAAAAGGCAATGTTATACACGCAGAAAAAGACATACCTACTGGCTAGGCTGTGGATCAGCTTAGGGGTGTTTGTGGGGGGGGGGGGTGTGGTTTAACCAAAACATAACACTTAAATCAACAACATACCATCATACAATATACCACATCATATCATACAACATACAATATGTGTGTGCAACACAACACATCCCGAAAGTTAGCTGCCTTAATAGTCCAAGAAGTTGGCTCTTATACCAGGTTGTAACACCCCAATTCGGACCGAATGATAGACCAACATGATATTATAATTTGGAAAGCTATTTGTTGGATTGCTATGTACAACTTTAAAAAAAGGATCTCAACCCTCAAGGAGGCTTCAGACAGACTACATATGGAATTTTCATACAATATATACTAAGTCATACTACATAGGAAGGATCTTAAATTTAGGGCTCGTGAATGAGTACTTTTAGCCACAAGAGAGGCAACACCTCTTCTGGAACTAAAAGGGTGACTTTCAAATGCGATGATCATTCTGAGCTACACAAAGGGGTAGACCCCCAATGCAACTAAAAGTTTGAGTTCTTAAAGAATGCGGTGACATGATACGAATCTTATACTTAGCTTTAGCAATTAGATTAGGTAACTTAATTTCTTGATGCAAATGAGTTGTGATAAATTGAACACTCAACCGTCGTTACCTATTCCACATACCTCGAAAGAATGAAATTACTCAGAGGCATCATCAAATGCTAGGGCATCATACCCTATCGCCCAGTGGTTCTCTGCACAGTATGAACTGTATGCTCCTACAGAGGTTTCTTTGCATGGACACACACAGTTGCAAGCCAATACTTTTGTTTACCTAACTTTGCTCCTCCTCACATTCCAGGACTTTGAGGCTTATACACCCTATGGATGATTGTTAGCCTTTGCCCCGAAGTGTCAATCTACACGATATTAATAATATTATAAAATACTAAACACATACGCAATCATCATGCCATAGCCCAATCCAAAATCATAAAAGGTTTATAATCAAGTTTAGAGCTCATGCTCACAAAATAATATAATCCAAATATACAAATCTAAATACATAATCATAACATCATAGGGCCCCCAACACCACCACTGAGCTACTGATCAATGCGCCTTAGCAGACCAATGCCATGGGATCTCAACTACATAGATATAGGAAAAACATCATTAATCAAAACATGTTTTATTACCAGTCCAAAATAACTAATGGTACTACAAATTGGAAGATGGGTACTCCGTTACCCACATGAAAGCATAATATACTTCAAAAAAGTCTCACAAGGTTGTAAGCAAAGATATTTTATTTTAAAAGTGGATATTTATACTTATACAAAAAACCTTATACCTTCACATCCTCCATATAATACCCATCGTAGTACTTAGGCGGTAGAGGAATAGTTAAGTTAATGCCACAAATTTTGAAAATGTGTTGTGTAACACCCCGATTTTGGTTCACTTAAGAATCGAATCAGAAATGTTCCGATCGAGTCGAGTTATGTTTAAAGTTGTTGATCAATATGACTCGATTGATAAAATAGATCGAAACAACCATCTTGGTGTCATGAGAATGGAAGACACCGTTAAATACACGTCAAAACACATCGAACATAAATAAAACTAAGAAAGTAAAATAATTGTGTTGAGCTCAAGTGTGTGTAGCGTTTATCTGCCCTCCCACCAAAGTCGACTCAAGATTGTAAAACCTACATATATTATATGAAAAATGTCAGTAACAAATGTTACTAGTCCAAAAAATAACTAATACAAACTAGCAAATCGGCATTCCATTACCCATGAAAACTTAATAAACATCAAGATTGTCTCACACTGGGCAGTAAGCAAACATACATAAGCAAGTGCCACCTCGCATGCACGGCTCATAATCATATTCATACATACAACGTTTAAGCCCTCACATCTTCCATATCACCCGCCACGGTACTTGAGTGGCAAAAGGAATAGTTAAGTTAGTGCCACAAATTCTGGAAATGTGCTGCATTACGGAGTACCCTCATGCACCGCACTACCTCTCGGTTTGAAGGAGTACTAAAGTGCTTCAAACATATATCCATACCACTCACTCTCTTAATTGTAAAATCCTTAAAAAAGCAGCGAACTTATATAATAGGCTTAGGAAAGAGGCTTGTATCATATATTTCTGGAGCTTTAGTTCGAAAACCAACAAGGGATCTCATCCTTGTAGTTTTTATTAAACATTTGTAGAAAATACAGCTAAATAGCCCAACATCGGAAGGATGGAATAAAATGCCGCTGGTATCATCCTACGTATAAAACATGATTAAACTTGACACACAAGGAGTCAAGTACAGAGGGAGAGTCCTACGGACCTGTGGTCCAAGCCGCAAGTGTATCTGCACATCTACGGTGAGCTCGGACTATGAAACCTACATCGGAACCCACTACTAAGTAAAATACTAACATCTCTGTATCATGCATACTTGTGGTGTGTGCTCATATCATCAATATATCCTTATAAAGAAAACAATACTAACAAACCTATAACTAAACATGTGGCATGAAAATTGATACATGATAATAATAAATAAATAAACAAGAAAATGAACTCATAGATAATTAGATAAATAATAAATACATAAACAAGAACAATACTCTAATCATAAAACAATAATATAATTATAGTATATAAATATACGGGTAAATACGAGTAAATATCAACATATACTCATGTTAATAAACATATAAATAAATATATAATAATTTAATAAATAAATAAATAGTTAATACTCATTAATCATGAAGATTAATAATATCATAGTTATACAATACAAGAATACATAATTAAATACAAATAAATAATAGCATACACATAACGAACATACATATATATATATATATATATATATATATACAATTTAGTAAACATAATATGACTAATATTCATAAATAAATATAATATTAACAATATCAAATAATCATGTAAACATTCATCATATATGATACACATATAAATATAAATAAATAAATAATAATGAATAAATAAATAAATAAAACAATAGTAATGATAAACAATCATAACATCCAATCATGCTCAATCATGTGAATATTCATCTAAACTAATATAGGGGTTCTCGAGTTACCAAAAATGGTCGAGAAACGGTCGAAAATGGGCTTAAAATGAGCTGAATCAAACCGAACTGAGCTGAACCAAACCGGATTGGGTTGAGTCAACATGGTCTAGGTTAAATAAAATGCTAGGTTGGGCTGGATGGCTGATGGACACAAACATCGACATGGGCTAGTAGACACGGGCATGACCAGGCGAATGCGAACGGGGGCAAGTGGACGTGAACGTGGGCAGGCGACACGAACCAGGTAAATGGGCCACATGGGGGCGGCGGTGCCTGTGGTCGAAAAACATTGTCACTGCTGGTGACTTCAGTGGTGCCCATGGCGATCGTGGGTATAGACTAATAGCCAGCTGCAAGGTGGTCACGGTGATCCGATTCGATGACCGGGGGCGAGGCGGAGACTCGTCGGTGACGAATCTGAAGTGGCGGCTGCGCCTGGGGACTAACTCTGAATATGTGGGAGAAAACCTTCGAAAATCGATATTTGAAGCTAGGGTTGAGTGGACGGCTCAAATTTTGCCATGTTGCATGATTTGATCGTCTAACAACTTTGTGGCCTAGTGGGGTTCACCTATGGGTATATGAAATATACATTTGGATAGAAAGTTTGGGTCAAGATCGTCCAAATTCGAAACTGACTCGAATCCTAAAATTGACTATATACGTGGGAATCGAGGCAAGAAGGTTAAATGGGACTCGAAACCCTAAACGCAATCAAGTTGAGCCCACGGGGGCACAATTCGATGGTCTGAAATCCCTATGATGCATGCAATGAGATACCCTAAAAACCCCAAACGGGTACTAAACGCTGCAATGGCTTAGATCTAGGCCTAAATTCTTGGCTAACTCATAAAAATCATATGTATACCTCGTGTATACATTGCTAACTCATTATATACAATATCATAGCTGAAACTATCATATGCATGTCGGGTATACTCAACCTCAATGACATACTCATATGGCCATCTAGGCCTCATACTCGTATTCTGAAAATTAGTTTGGCTCGAGCTCGCTCAAACCGACTCGATGCTGACCCGAACAAGGAGAAACTAAAATCGGGTAAAACCCTAACCCCAAAACAGGGGTTTTACAACCTCTCATTTTTATAAAAATTCTGTCATCGGAATTTTTTATGTAACGACCCACCATTTTTCCACAATACTATGGGCTTAGATGGGTAGGCGTTACTCGAAATTAAACCAAACCAACCCTATAACGACCAGCCCTAACCGGTCCATGCGTTTCCTGTAATGACCCGCCATTTTTTCACAATACTATGGGCCTAGATGGCTAGGCGTTACTCGAAATTAAACCAAACCAACCCTGTAACGACCAGCCCTAACCGGTCCAGGCATTTTTCCACAGTCTTGGATCATTTCCCAAAGCCACATGTATAACACAAGAAAATAAAAAGAAGTCCAATTTATTATCCATTCTCCTACCCTGAGTTCATAAAAGAACCACCAACCATACTTTTATTTTCCTTAGGTGAGCTAAAATCAATCAATTTTGATTAGCCTACATACCCATTTCGGGATCAAGCTCAATGTAGTTCTACAGGCTCTCAGGTCATTCTGAGATTAAAAGTTTGTCTCCCAGTTCATTCTGAGATTAGGTGGTCTCCCAGGTAATTCTGAGATTAGTCATTTTTGTCTGTCAGGTCCATTCTGACATATCCATTTTTGGCTGTCAGGTCCAATCTGACATATCCATTTTTGGCTGTCAGGTCCAATCTGACATATCCATTTTTGGCTGTCAGGTCCAATCTGACATATCCATTTTTGGCTGTCAGGTCCATTCTGACATATCCATTTTTGGCTGTCAGGTCCATTCTGACATATCCATTTTTGGCTGTCAGGTCCATTCTGACATATCCATTTTTGGCTGTCAGGTCCATTCTGACATATCCATTAACAAAACACAAAACAAACACCCGACTCCAAAGACTCGCAGCAGTTCATACCAAGCAGTCGATAGGAAACCCATGCATAAGATGCTAGGGATCTAGCAACTTAACAAAGGCGTCTCCAACAAAACTTTGCATGGAAGAATCCAAATGGAAACAAATAAGATGAGGGATGAAATACTCACATAGTAATGGGGAGGTCGTCTGGGACGGAGATGAGATATGAAATACTCCCTCCTCCTGCATATATATACACTTCAACGAGCCCCTTCATTAAATTCTCACACCCCATCATCCATTGGTATTTCCTAGGTTCAACGAGCCCCTTCATTAAATTCTCACACCCCATCATCCATTCATGAATAGGTATTTTCTAGGTGACCTTAAGTCGAACCATGATCGGTCGACTTGATAACCAACCATATCGTTCATCTATATTTATTTCATAATATTTAGGTTCAAGTCTTGTAATAAAAATCATGGTTTTTACATCTTACATCAATTGCGATCAAAGGACTCAATTGAAGATGCAATCTTACTGACAAATTGGTAGCTCTCCCTCAAAAAATAGTTGCATGCAGTCGAAATGTACCAGCATGAAGCTAGATCTATGAACGTTGAGGAAGCTCACTAGCTCCTTGCTAATCTGGCTAGACGGACTAGATGTGTTCAAATCATCTAGCAAACATACCATACATGCTAGAATCATCTGTCTACACTAACCTTACATGTTTGAATCGTTTGGATTGACTGACCATGCATGCTCGAATCATTTCACTGGACTGACTCCTAGAATCATTGCAAACTATGGAGACTAAAATGCAATGATCTTGGTAGGAAAAACCTAAGCTCACCCTAAGGGTCTACTCTATAGTCGAGCAGGTACTCTAGAGTATTGCAGGGTACTAGTCTAAACTACATCAGGAAAAACTATATTGGTGCAATGTATACGACCTAACATCTACCCATATCACCCTGATCCTCGTCAATGCAATAGGTCAACTATGTGTACCCTCAGGGCAATCTGCTCTTGTAATGGCCCGCCATTTTTCACAACATTGTGGGCCTAGCTGGCTAGGTATTACTCACAATTTAGCAAAATATGTCTAGCATTTCTAACAAAAACATATATAAAGATCCCACAGTCTAGGACCGTTTCCCAGTAGCCACACTTATTTCTCAAATAAATAAAAAAAAGAGGAGTACCTATATTTATTTTGCTCCATGCTCTGGTTGTCAATCACCTAATTTCGTATCTGCACACCTGCGGAGGCAATTCCGCATTAGTGATTACAACACTAAGTAGTATAATAGATAAAACAAGTCAAGTACATTCCACTATTTCCTTATGTTCATTTTAATATGGGGCGGAGTGATTCCGCTATACTCCAAAACAATGCGGAGGAGGTATCCGCTGTGATCCGCACACCCCGGCCGTAGCCCTTTTGTGGGGAGGCTACCACTACCATCTCCAGTGCTAGTACCTTGCACACCCCGGCCATAGCCTTTTTGTGGGGAAGCTATCACTGCACTCAGGTGATTGCTACGCCCCGTTTGTGGGGAAGCTCTCACTACCAATTCTAGTGCCAGTGCCTCACACACCTCGGCCGTAGCCTTTTTATGGGGAGGCTATCACTGCACTCCAGTGCCAGTGCCTTGCACACCCTGGCCGTAGCCTTTTTATGGGGAGGCTATCACTGCACTCAGGTGATTGCTACGCCCCGTTTGTGGGGAAGCTCTCACTACCAACTCTAGTGCCACTGCCTCACACACCCGGGCGTAGCCTTTTTATGGGGAGGCTATCATTGCACTCCAGTGCGATGGAGGAATCGTTGTGCCTCGCTCACCCCGGCTGTAGCCTTTTTTGGGGCAGCTATCACTCCTCCAAAATAATGTCGATGCATTATACAATTTACGCACATAATACGACCCTGTGTCGGACTGAGTCAATTCTTTGACCCCGGTTGCACTCGGTGCATGGTGGTCGAATCTGGGCTCAAGCTGACCTAGGCTACCAACAAGGAAAGTACGATGTTCTACCTATTATATGTACTTGACTTGTGATTTAGTTTGACTGTAATCCGCTAACCCTAATCTGAATGAGGGCATAAAATTATACACTAGTATAATTTTATTTGCATGAACCTACATGCAATTACATGACTAGTATAACTATCCATTTTGAAGATATAAAATATATCATGCTGGACTTCATTAATTATTTAATTTCCAGTAAGTCCAATGATAATTTATTATAAATGTGATATAATTAATTAAGTCATTTTTTTCACATTTCCAATTAAATAGCCCAAATAAAACCTTCATTTACCAGTTAATAATTCAATTATTAACCATACTCAATACTTAATTACTAGTATTAGTATATTCTTTAACTGATTTGTATTATCCTAATTTAAGGATGTCACAAGTACAGTTATTTGAAATTTATTTTTAACTCGACCGTATCGAGTCAGCCCATATTTACAAAACTGCCATTCTTCTTCCCCGACGTCCTTCTCTTTCCCTTACCTTCTTCTTCTTCGCACCCAAAACCAGCATGTATTCTTTTCCTTCCACCCAATTTCAGACCCCATTTTCTATCTACCCCACTGATCCGATTGGAAAACCACAAAGATCCAATCTTTATCCGCTGCTATCTCATGGAACTTGGACTACACCCTACATGGGGACCTTAATTTCACCATTCATGGTGGCCGACCAGCAGCCATGGTGACCATGTCCTGCCCCATCAAGGTGACGACCAGCACCACCCTAGGTGACGACCAGTTTGCACTTTCCATGGCCAGCAGCACTGCCTGGAGCACTCCCTACTTCTAGCACGTCAACCCAACTCACAAGGATGGAAGATGGCGTTGTTGCTGCTGCAAAACATCAGGATGACCTCCTAGTATTCCCCTTCTCTTCGTTGATTTCAGATTTTAATTTTATATTTATCATGCTTATTATCTAAACATGCTTATTATCCATTTGAGCATGTGTATTTATGCAACTTTGAAGAGGAAAGGAAGAAGAATTACCTGAGCGAAGGAGGAAGCCGGCGTCTGTCTGAAGAGAAATTATGTAGATGACGCCCTCCCCTTCTCTTTATATAATGTCATGAAGGCTAGGGTTTGTGAAAACTTACTTTGCCCGTATTTCACTTAATCGAATAACCGGGTAATCGATATGATTCACTTTATTATTTAAACGGTTTGATTCCGCTTGACCGATTAAACAATAATTAACCGGTTAAAATACTTTTCACTTAACCTATTAAATGGGTACATGGTATGGTTAACTCAAATGGTTAAATGGATAAATAGTGTAGTCGACTCGACCGATTCAACTAGAATTATCCGGTTAAAAATTAATTTTCAATTAACCGGGTAATTCATACTTAACCAGCTAACGATCTTTTTCCATTTAAATGAAGAAAATTAAAATTTTCCAACGTTCGATCCCTCCGCGTCGAACGTTATTATTATTATTATTATTATTATTATTATTATTATTTTCGGGTCTTTACAGCTCTGGATCCTGTGTCTATACTAGGGTTTCCTATGAGTTTTGCTAGTATATGGTGGACTCTGATACTAAACAAAAGTAAATGCTAATGAGCTCATGAATCCATGTCGCTAGTGTATGTCAAACACTCATGTGTCCATGTAAGAGGAACTAGATTGCTCACCAGGTCCTAGCTAACTCAGTCCTAAATCAATTATCTCATTTTGTTCCATAATAGAACAAGGACAATTGCTATGACTCTAATGCATGTTATTACTCTTGTAACTATCTATATAACTACTAACTGTTGCTGATGGGACTCTTTATGATGGATTGATGGCGAGAACACCTGAACATGTATAGCGTGTCTCAAGGAGTATAAAAACATACTTTGTATAGAATTGTGGAGTCTGCATCTGGTCTGTGGCGTATGCGCTAGTTAATGTCTACTCATCTCAACCATCTGAAAAACAAAAAGTAAGATTGATTTATCTAGAAGGGTAAGTGGAAAATTACTTGACTCTATTTGGTGTCTATGAGTCACATGGAAAGAGAATGGATCTCTTGTGGAAAATTGGTCACACTGCTCTCAGCCTCTAACTAGTATGTGTTTTATCCTCACGTGATTTGACATTAGGTCTGCTGGTAGAGTGCACTAATATGAGAAAATCTTACTTGGTATATACATCACTCTATCTGTGGTGGTGCAAAGGTAATTGTGCGAGTCATCATGGTAATATAAACTCTGTATAAGATATTGGATGGATCAAAAATATAGCTAGGTCCATAGATGTGTCTCTAAGATCATCATGATTGGACTCTGCCACAGGTAGCCAGCTATAGATCAGCTAATCAATGACGAGTCTAAGAGACAGCTCCTAAGTGGCTCTAGTTCAATCAGCTAACAATAGGCATGCATTTCTTGATACCGTACTAGTCACACACTTCTAAATGGATTGGGTTCAAATGACACAAAGAACCACTATCTATCCTTGAGTCTACAGGGACTCATAGTGAGGTTTGACATTTGTCTCATCCTTTCTTCAGTGGTGTGTGATCTACCGTCCCATACCGATTTGTAGTACTAATTTTGAGTCACATGACTACTACCAATGTGGTAGACTCTCAAGCAAAGATGTTAGTTAAGATGAGCATATGTTGGTGTCCCTCTATCTTGTTAGCATGGTTTGGTTTGACAGAAGTCCCTATCTACATCGCTCCCAAGCTTGGGTGAAGTTGTCTCCTCTAAACTAGTCGTCATTAGCTATCTGTACTGTAAGTCCTAAACAATACTACAAGGTACTTGCTATACTCGGGTTAAAGGCTAAATCCTAAGTCTCAAGGTAAGGACCTAATTGTGTTGGCAAAGCACAAGGAAAACACTATCTCCCTAATGGATGCTCCATCACTAAGCCCATCATCTATGCCAAAATTCTAATATGAGTCCTAGCTAGGCCAAATTCTAAATGAGTTAAACTACGTATCTGATCATTTGCTAACCATTTGATCTGTGTAACCCTAGCTATGGGTCACACATATGTTGTCACGTTGATTGAACAATCTTACCACTATAGTCATCCCATTTGGATATCATACAATCATGTTCTCTAACTCTATCCATATACATCCCTAAAAGACTCACTAACACTATCTGATGATCCCCATAAGACTATTACTAACACTATCTTGCAATACACATCTGACCAAAGGATGTCAGGTCAAGGCGATGGAATGCAAGATGGCTGGTGAAATCAATCATGTGTCATCACTTCCAAATAATTCTAGTGCACCTAACTTTCCTCTGCCTCGATGATGTTAACGTAGCTATATCTTGTCCTCAATCTTTGACCCAACTACGCTTCAAAATTATGATATGTGGTCTCTATGCAATGCTAGGAACATCATCAAGTAGTTGTCCTCTTGTAGGGTGAGGTAACTACTTCGCCCTTACATCCACAATAACTGCTCCACTCGATCGGCGGTAGTGCAATATACAGATGTTGGTTGTGCATCATGGACGGCAGTAGTACACATTCGTTCGGTGGTAGTGCATGATAGTCGGTGGTTAGGCAACTCGGACGGTGGTTGTGCATCTCAGATGGTGGTTGTGCTACTCAAATGCTAAAGCCTGATCCTAATCATGTACGTCGTAAACCCATTACTGTTTCTTGCATGTTTATCTCCATGTGTCTATCTCTCTAGAGGTAGCTGCTATCAACTCGACTCAGGTTATCCAACAATGCGTGTCTGATCTAGAGGGGTCTGCATCATAGTGGTGACACGTACAATGGAAAGATAATGTTGATCCTACACTGGTCTCCTAGAATCTAGAGTAACTGTTCCCATATGCGTTGACTACCTCTCACTAGAAATCACTAATTTAGCCTTCGTAGATCGAGTGAAATTTAGTCAACCTTCTAAATCTGTGGTCAAAGGTAATCTTGCCCATCCTTGGTGTGTTCATGACTTTGTCTATTGAAGAGTAACCAACAATATTCTTGAGACATACATACACTAGTGGCAGAGGGGTAGGCGGTGAAGTGTCTATGGGACTGTAGATCCACCTCGCTACTCATCCTCATCCACTTCTATCTCTTGGAAGTGGTCCATCTCAAGTCATCTCTTCAAACTCTCATTTGTGCTCCAAGTGCTTCAGTGGCTCCACTATCATAGCCACATCCTTCATCCATAAGGATCTATATAAAGGGCCAAGTTCTCCAAAGTATAACTCAGACCATGCCCAATGGATCTGTTTAACGCACTTGATGGTCCATGCTCGCGTGTCACGTAACTATGTGAGTATCTCCATACTCCAAGCTTCCTACCGGTGTCATCTCCTATGACTTTGTTTCACAATATACACCATGTCCCAAGGAAGGACTAATGTGGTGACATGCGAGAGACGGGCAAATGCTACAGTGTGATCGTCAAAATTCTAGGTATTCCCAGTCACCACCAACTCAACCTCAGCTAACTGACCATGTGGACACTGTTACATCATCCAAATCACTGACACTGTAAAAGGAAATGCGTGTCTCTGAGCTTATCATGACATTCTAGTGAGATCCATGCTCGCATCTACTGAAATCATGATCTCATATCCATCCCATAAATTCTATCCTGCAACATGCATTGGTCAAGTCTGACTGAGCAAAAATCTGAAATACTGAGAAAATACCAAAGGAAATACATGTCGGCTTGGCTAAGGACAGCTCCACACACTTGGCTCAAAACAAAACCTTCCATCTCAATAGACCAAGACATGGCTCTGATACCAACTTGTAACACCCTGATTTTGGTTCACTTAAGAACCAAATCAGAAATGTTGAGATTGAGTTGAGCCATGTTTAAAGTTGTCGGTCACTATAACTCGATCGATAAAATAGATCGAAACAACCTTTTTGTTGCCATGAGAATGGAAAACACCGTTAAATACATGTCAAAACACATCGAACATAAATATAAGGAAGAAAGTAAATAACTGCGCTAAGCTCAAGTGTGTGTAGCATTTATCTGTCCTCCCACCAATGTCAACTCAAGATTGCAAGACCTACATATATTATATTAAAAATGTTAGTAACGAATGTTACTGGTTCGAAAAGTAACTAATACACACTGGCAAGTGGGTATTCCATTACCCACAAAACTTATGAAACTTCAAGATTGCCTCACACTGGGTGGTAAGCAAACATACTTAAGCAAGTGTTAGCTCACATGCACAGCTCATAATCATATTCATACATACAACACTTACGCCCTCACATCTTCCATATCACCAGCCATGGTACTCAAGTGGTAAAAGGAATAGTTAAGTTAGTGCCAAAAATTCTAAAGATGTGTTGCATTGTGCAATACCCTCACACCACAATACCTCTGGGTTTGAAGGAGTACTAGTGTGATTCATACATATCTCCACACCGCTCACTCTCTTATTTGTAAAATCTGTAAAAATGTGTGTACTCATATAATAGGCTTAGGATAGATGCTTGTATCATATATTTTTGAGCTTCAGTTCGAAAACCAACAAGGGATATTATCCTTGTTGTTTTATTAAACATGTGTAGAAAACACAGCTAAATGGCCCAACATCGGAGGGATGTAATAAAACACCGCCAATGTCATCCTACGTATAAAGCACGATTAAACTTGACACGCAAGGAGTCAAGTAGAAAGTGAGAGTCCTACCTGTGGTCCAAGTTCCAAGTGTATCTGCACATGTACGGCGAGCTCAGACTCTGAAATCTATATCGAAACCCACTATTAAGTAAAATACTAACATCTCTGTATGATGCATGCTTGTGGTGTGTACTCATATCATCAATACATCATAATAAAGAAAACAATGCTAAAAAACCTGTAACTAAACATCTGGCACAAAAATCGAGACATAATAATAGTAAATAATAAATAAATAAATAAATAAGAAAATGCACTTATAGATAATTAGATAAATAATAAATACATAAACAAGAACAATACTCTAATCACAAAACAATAATATAATTATAGTATATAAATATACGAGTAAACACAAGTAAATATAAACATATACTCGTGTTAGTAAACATATAAATAAATTAATAAATATATAATAATTTAATAAATAAATAAATAATTAGTTAATACTCATTAATCATGAATATTAATAATATCATAGTCATACAATACAAGAATACATAATTAAATACAAATAAAGAATAACATACACATAACGAAAACGCCGATGGTGGTGCGGCTGGGGTCGCCCCCAATCAGGATCGACAGGGGGCATCAAGGTAGAGCTACTGGTGGTGACAATCGGCAAAGTCCAGCCACTGGCTGACTAAAAAATAGCAAGATAGGGGGTGGATAGCTACCAGGTATGGCGACGTCACCGGCGGTGATTGCGGTCACGATCATGGCCGCAGCGGTGGTCATGGGTGGTCTCAAAATGTTAGCCTCGATGAGATGAACCTATATGGGTTGACAGTTGGCAGTGTCCAGCTAGTTGGCAGGAAACAACTAGAAAAGTTGTCATTGGCGTGATCGCGGCCACAACAGAGGTCAGTGTCGGTCCCAAACCATAGATCTCAGCGAGGGGAAGTTGTCGGGGTGGTCGGCTTCATCAGAGGACACTCACTGGCACCGGAAAATGGCTCGAATGGGTGGCAAAGACGACAAAAACTAACAACAAAAATGTAATCGCTGGGGCCGACTGCAGCGGCACTGGTGGCGATCGTGGGTATGGATTGATAGCCAGATGCAAGGTTGTCACTGTAGCACCAATTTGGTGGCCGGGGGTGAGGCAGAGACTCGCCGTCGGCGAGCCAAAGTGGCTGCGGCGTTAGGGGTGTAACTTTGAAAATGTGGGAGAAAACCTCTGAAAATCTATATATGAAGCTATGGTGAGTGTACGGCTCAGATATTGCCACGTGGCACGATTTGAACGTCTGACAACTTTGTAGCCTAGTGGGATCTACTTATGGGCATATACAATATACATATGGACGAAAAGCTCGGATTGAGACCGTCCAAAGTCGAAACTAACTCGAATCTTAAAAGTGACTCTATAGGCGGGAATTGAGGCAAAAAGGTTAAATGGGTCTAGAAACCCTAAACGCAATCGAACTGGGCCCACGGGGCACAATCCGATGGTCTGAAATCCCCATGATGCATTCAATGAGATGCCTTGAAAATCCCAAGCAGATATCAAATGCTGTAGCAGCCTAGATCTAGGCCTAAAATCGTAGCTAACTCATAAAAATCATATGTATACCTCGTGTATACACTGATAATTCATTATATACATTATCATAACTAAAACTATCATATGTATGTCGGCTATTCTCAGCCTCCATAACATACTCATATGGCCATCTAGGCCACATGCTCATATTCTGAAAATTAGTCTAGCTAGAGCTCGCTCGAACTGACTCGATACTGACTTGGAGAGGGAGAAACTAAAACCGGGTAAAACCTTAACCCTAAAATGGGGTTTTACATACTGTGTTAAACAGTAACCTTTTACATTACACTACTCTAGGGTTTAAAGGAGTACTAGAGCAATTCTACTACTCGTAGAGATCTCTCTCGAGTTCGTAAAACTCAAACTCTTATATACTTAGATATATCAGGCGTAGGTGGGGACTTGTATAATATGTTTTTGGAGCTTAGCCTTTGAAAACCATCAAGGGATCTCAGCCTTATAGTTTTGTTAGACTTGTTGAAATCTTGACCAAATGGCCCCGTATCGAAGGATTCAAAAAAATGCCACTGATGGTGTCCTACGTATAAAGCACGGTTAAAAACTCAACATTGAAGGAGTCAAATAGAGATGAAGAATGGAAGTCCTACAGACCTAGATGGGTGGACCTCCGTGTCCTAGATCAACGAATTGATCCCGCATAACCTAGCAAGAGATGAAATCCAAATCAAGGTTGGATCACATTGGCGCGCAAAACGGGCAAGGCCTCAACACATGAACGACACATAAGAACACAATTAACTTAATTATACTGATTAATGAAGTGTTAAACCTCATTAGGTAGGCTTAATTTGGGTTTTGGTGGCAAGTACACTTAGTTATAAAAGTCAAATACTTAAGGTTTTATTAAATAGAATTAATTAGATGATTTTTGAAAGGGTAGAATGGTGTTCAAATGGGCTGAAATTTGCACCAATAGGCCCTGACCTTCTAAGCATTTTGGAAAAAATTACCAAGTACTTCCCATTGTCCAACATGGTAAAAGACCTACTAGTGTCGAGTAAGGTGTTGGGAATGTGTTCTTTGGCTGCTCCTCAATTTTTTTAAGTTATTTTCTTGTGCTTGGAGACTCCAAATGGACCTCGTTAACTGGTAAGATTATCCAACACCGTGGACATGAATCATGTAAAATTTCTTTAATAAAATGGTAAGGTTATCCACCTTTTGCCAAGTTTGGCACAGATAATGATATCTCCGTTCTGAGCCACACTCCAAGTGGTATAATATAAATCCAAGTGCCATGTAAATTAATTTTCTATTAATTTATCAACATCACAATTAAATCCATGACATAAAATTTGAAACAATACAAATTAAATTCATACACAAAGAATTAGTTAAAGTTCAAATTCTAAGTCTTCCATAAAATAAAATATAAGATAACCAATGCTCAAAATCATGAAACGAATCGAAATCCCATTGCCATGCAAACATGCCATAAATAAAATAACACATAAAATAAATAAATCAATAGTATAATAATAAAGTCTTTCAGTTGACCTAACTCTAACCCATCATTCCATGTTCACACATACAAAAGTAATTTTGTGTTAGTGATAAAAATACTAAGCCATATAATTACAAAAAAGGGTAAAATATTCCACGACACCATTAATTGAGTCTTTTATTGATTTTGAGCTTATGCTGAGCTCTAATTATGGCCCGGGGGGGGATCGGGCCTCCCCATTCAGCATGCGTACACACGCTACGTGGCCCACAATATGTAGTTACTCATATTTTGTTATTAGCTTACTCTCTCAGCATCACAAGTACATAATGAGCCGTCTTGTTGTAATGTGCCTTGTCACCCCTTTTGATATGGGAATAAATATTTCATCTTTCAAGAATTTTAAGGGTGCGACCCCATTTCAGACTAAGTCAATTCTCTAACCCTGGATGTGCTTGGTGCATGGTGGTCGAATCTAGCCTCAGGTCGTCCAGAGCTGCCAAAATGGAATAAACAACATGTCATGTAATTATACATACTTATGAATCTAGTGAGACACCCGCAATAACAAAACACATTCCTAATTTGAATGAAACAATAAAATTATACGTAATTTTATACAAGGAAAAATGCATGTAATGACATGACTTAACTATATCATGATTAAAACTTGACAAAATAGCCCATGCAGCATGTCAAATATTATTGCTTTAAATTTACCAAGATTAACTCGAAAACAATTATGGTAGTCCATTATCCACATTACTTAATTATTTAATTTCACCAATTTAATTCAAAATTAAAAATATTTAGAATTAAATGCTTATAATGAATTTCATATTTTGCAAAGCAATGTATATTTACTAGTTTGAAAAATATGCATTTTATTATAAGTGTACCATAATAATAGAAATAGTATTAATATGATTCCTCAACACATAATTTGTTCACAGACAAAAATAATTAATGTTACTACGTTAATTGACTCATTATTAAAATAATCAACTTTATCTACTTCTTGATTATTTTTTTAATCCTTGAACATAGCGTAATAACAATTATATTATAATTGGCATGTTAATAACTTGTATTACATTGGTGATAAAAGTGAAAATTTTACTTCATTAATCACTTATATCCTATATATACTTATAAAATTATAATACATGAATCGATTATCAACAATTGATCAATATAATAATATCAAACTACCCATAGATTAATATGGCTTTTTTGACCCAACGATGATTATTTGTATGCATCACTTGGTTATTAATTTAATCACATAGTCACGTTTATGTATTAACCACTTAGATAAGAAAAGATCATTTTTTAATAATCTAAATTAATCATAATAGTTTGATAAATAAATTAATATATAATTTATTAATTAATTGAGAATAAAATTTTATATACAATATAGATAAAGGATAAATTTATTACAACATAATACCAATATTAACACGAATCTCGTATTACCACTAATAATACTTGTCATAATACAAAATAATATTAATATTAATATTAACTAATACAAACAAAGACACTACTTATATTATTAATAAACACTAAGCATAATAATTCATTTAATCCACAAAACGACAACAAGCAGAAAACTAAGATAAAAGCATAATGACATAGTAAATAATAGATATGGCTATCTTCCCAAAAATTTTCGCAACAAGGTCGTAGGAAAGTAGATCATGCAACCCACCAAGAGAGGAAACCCCTAAACATGAACTCTACATGAATGAAGAAGAAAGGAAAACAAATAAAAGAAGAACTCACAAAGAAAAAGATGGACTCTGCAAGAGAAAAAGAAAGCTTGGGGATAAAGAGGAAGGAGAGGGAAGATTACGAAGAACTAAACACCGAACTTCCCCCTAAAAAACTCTCCACTTACCCATTTCCCCTCTAAAAAACTCTCTACTTTCCCACAATGGATTTGGAATATAAAAAATATGGTGTTATTTACCAAGTGTCCACTCTTGTCATAAAGGCTAGCCACTAAGGTTCGACCTTAGCCTCCCACACCTACCGGTTCTACCAAAAACCATACTCATAAAATAAAACAAAAAAATTAAAAATTTGGGATTTTACAACACCCATACATGCTCATACACTCCATAACGACACATGATGTAAATGGTAGTTGAATATTTAGCTCTTATGAACTAAAAAGACCAAGATCATGATAAAATGCAACCTACATCATGAGATATGATTATTCTACTAAAGTAGTGCAAGTAGATGACCACAACATGAACAGAAATATATAACTATTTTTGTAAACATGAAAATGTCATGATTCCAAAGCCTATCAGCTCCTAACTTATAGATCTACATACAACAAATGCGAGAAAATACTATCACATACGAAAAATCACAAACAGAGCACACAACATGCATGAGAGGTAAAAAGATGAGATTTTACCTCAAGGGGGACCAAGTGGAGGTTTCTTGGCACTTCTTTCCCCAAGACCTACCACCCTAGTGGCTAGGCTTGGCTTGGAGGAGCCTAGGAGTGGCTGTGAAGAACTAGGGAGGAAGAGTAAAAGCAAGGAGGAAAGGGAAGGTTCTAGTCAAAGGAGCAAAGAGGGGAAAAACTTAAAAATAGGGTTGTAAGTATAGTCAAAATTTTGGGCCAGCATAAGGGCATTGATAGGGTGCCTTTCCATTGCCCACTGCCAAGCTAGACCACTCCTAGCTGATGGGCAAGGCATGTGACTAGAGTTGTGTGAACCAAACCTGGGCTCAAGAGTGCTAGCCCAATGCCTCTATGTCCAGGGAAAAGGGAGGTAAAGATTTAAATTTGAGCGTGAGGGGGCTGTGCTAGTGCCATTGCGTTTATACTTAAACCGAAAACCTTCAAAGTGCTAGCACAAAGGCTTTGTGAGGACGCATTTGTACTAAGCGCAGATGGCATGCACTTAAGGTTCACACCATAAGGCAATTGGGGAGACCTCGAGAACCATGCCTCAAGTTTTACATGAGTTTGGATCAATAGAAAAGGGTTCCAAACACACGGAAGCAAACAAGACTCACGAGGGACTCAGTCCTAACATCTAATTAGACTTAACTCAACCAAACAAAATAGAAAAGATTGGGTATGTAGAACCCAATTAAGGGTACCAAAAGCCGAAGAAGGATATGGCCAGGTAAACACATACCAGATAAAACTCAAACCACGACAAGAAGGGCCAGACCTAACTAACCCAATCCGAGTAAAGACCGAACCAACTTGAAAACCTTCGGACAAATGGCCTAGCTTTTACATAACATATTGGAGACAAAATCATTTCAATTATAGGTTGGGGACCATTGGTGACTCCATAGATTATAGCTTCTCTTTGCCCTTAGTGCTGTTGAGAAAGCTAGATCGAGCTATTGGCACCCATATTAAAAACAAAAACATTTCGACTCCACATATATGTGGCTAATTGCTTGATTGACCTCAATTTCGCTCGATATTTGGCTCAATTTAGTTTAAGTTAAAGGTCAACTCGAATTAAGCAAACATGAGTGGAAGCATACCTAAGTTTGGCTTGACTCGGCTCGAAGCTCGACATTTTAAACTAGACACAATATTTTACATATTTTTTATCCAACCATTCAAATAAAATGTAAAAAATTAATAAATTTAATTATATTATAATAATAATTTTACATGATAATATATAGAATGTGTTCATGTAAAAATTATTTGTCTTATAATTGAATGAAAGTTGATTTATTAAACTGTTATAATTAATATTGCATCAAATTACATTGAAATTTTATATATAATAATGTTCAAGCTTTTCCATGTTCGATTTAGCTCGAAGGCTTTTGAGCTGGACTCGAATTGGAAAAAATGAGTCAAGTTTGAACATAGTTAAACTCGACTCAACTCACTCAATTAGTACCCATAGCATGATATGCCTATTGGCCTCCATCCAAAATCAATTTATGCATGTGACTCTTTTGAAGGCGTACACCTAATGTGGGAGAGAACTAACTACATATACTTAGCACAAATAGTTAAATCCCAACAATCTTTAGAGGATTCATATAGATTGCAAGAATGGACAATAATGTGGAAACAATTCCATCTCAAGTAGTTGATAAGCAAGTAAGCACAAATGAAATAAGCAAGGCCAGTAGAAAATATTAACTTAAGTAATAATATGTGTGTGTGTGAAGCACAAAAAATTCTATTACAAGATTCTACTTGTGTTGGTGAATAAGTCAAACTATACAAGTAGTGCAACTTGATAGTACTTAACTCCCAATAGCAATCAAGTCAAACACAAGGGAGTTAAGCAAGTGTGCAAACAAGCAAATGTAAAATAGATAATAGCACATAAGTAAGAAAGAGAAGAGGGAAGACACAAATAATTTTTTAAAAAGGTTCTATAACACCCCAATTTACTGTCCGGACGTGGACCGAACCGTGATCTTATAATTCAAAAAGTTATTCCTTGGACTACTTGTCAGACTTACTTTGTGGAAGCAGATCTTAACCTTCAAAGAGGCTTATGACAGTAACCTTAAAGGCTTATCACATAATGTATGCTGATTGTGCCATCATATGAAGACACTTAGCTTAAAGGCCACTAATATGAGCGCTATGAGTTATGGGAGAGGCAACAACTCTCTGGTAATTATGAGGATGACTTTATAGATGCAATGATCACTCCAAGCTACATGAAGGTAACATCCCCAATGCAGCTAAGAGGTTGAATTTTTCACAATACTAATGCATAATCTGGTTTTTATATTTAGTTCCATCTTTTGAATCAGGTAACTTATTTTTAGATGATGCAAATCGTACTAAAATGTAAAGATAGTGGTTACATGCTCCACATATCAGTGCTGGGAATTTAAATAACACAGAGACATTCTTCAAGTGTCAGGGCATCATACCCAAACACTTGGTTTCCATGTGGATCTTTGTTGGGTATGAATTGTACGCTCCTCCATCCATATTACTTTAGTAAGCACACATAGCTACAACTAAATATATTTAACATTCCTGGAATACTTTAACACCATTTTTGGGACTTTGAGGCTCACACTTTGATGACAATTGTTAGACTTGCCCCAAAGTTGCTACCTTGCATAGTATTAGTATAATAACCATAATAATAAGGCACACTGCACATGCAACATAGCCAAACCATCACAAGTCACATCATACTATCCGTCATCAAATTTAAAGCAATGCCTATATTATATTACAAGACATGAGTCAAAATTATCAAATTACAAAAACTGCAATTCAATCTTAGCATAGTTCACATGACACATAGCACACAAGAAAGTACCATCACCCGCGCCATGAGCCTCCCGATCCATCTGCCTATGCCGGCCACTGCCACATGCACTCACCTACGTAATATATAAAAACTGTCAGTAATCAAACAAGTTTGATTACCGGTCTGAAAATAACTTTTGACAAAAAATACTGGCTGATGGGAAACCTATCACCCATTAGAAAATTTAAACTTCAAGAAGTCTTACAAGACAATAAATACAAGCCAAACATTATACTAAAATATATGTTGGACAATTCAATGACAACACATTATATTGTAAACAAATTTACACCCTCACATCCTCTATATAATGCACGCCATGGAACTAAGATGGCTTTGAACCAAAGTGACAAATTCTGAAATTATGTTGCATACATAGTACCCTTGTACATTGCACTACTCTAGGGTGTAAAGGAGTACTAGTGCAATTCTTCCAACTCCATACCGATCATTCTCTTATTTGTGAAAACTACAAAACCGCGTATACTTAAGTAGTTAGCTTGGGTAGGGACTTATATCATAAGTTTTTAGATTTGATATTCTAAAATCATCAAGTGATCTCATCCTTTATGTTTTACTAAACAGAGGGAAAATTTGGTTAAATGGCCCGACATCATAGGGATCCGATAAAACACCGTCAATGCCATCCTACATCTAAAATTCGGTAAAATACACTCTCAATATGCCAAGCAGAAGGGGAAGCAGAAGAATCCTACAGATCTAGATGAGTCAAACTTCACATCCTAACTCAATGAGCTCACTATGTGTATCCTAATAAATGATAAAGACACCCTAATTACTTTCAAATAAAATTGGCATGTACAACGAGACAAAGCCTCAAAACATCCACAATACTAAAAAATTTGATTAACTTAATTATATTACTCAATTACTTATTAAATCTCATTTTTAAACCTTAATTAAGGTTTAATGTTACAAGTATACATAGTGAATAATTTGATATTTATTGAATGGGCTTTACTGGACTACTTTCCAAACGGGCCAACCATTGTTTAAATGGGCTGAACTTTTAAATAATGGGCCCTATCATCCTAAGGGTAATAAACAAAAAACTTCATTTAGCTAGCCCATTGGCCAACACCACGAACAAGGCCCACAAAGGAAAGGCTAAGGTGGGGGGAACAATTTTTATGGGCCGTGAACTAATTTTTATAAGGCTCGTTCATGGGTTTAAAGACTCAAAATGAGCCTAGGTAAAATAGGAGAGTTAGTCAATATCGTGGGCTTTGATTTTGTAAAATTGCAAATCTGAATTCCAAGTATTTGTGCCTATGTGGATTCGGAAACGGGTGGCATTGGCTAGGACATTTGTGAAGCTAGTTGGACCTACAAGGCTCTACAGGGAAATCTACCCATCCAAAAGCTTCTAAATTTTATGGTGATGATGCAAGGACACAACCTAATGTCTAGGTAAACGTTTGGAAAATTTTACAACCTAACAACTAGGGGTTTAGGATTTTGAAGCTGGAGTTGGGGAAATAGAGTCTCACCCTACATTCTTGTCCACTCTACAAAATCCAATTAATTAATTACATAAATGATTTTTAACTTAGCCCAAACATTACAGAGTGACAATAGACACTTCCTAAATCCTTAGAAGATTTTTACAGATTTTAATAAAATCTTTTAGCAAGCTCAACAAGGAGCATAATCTAAATGTATGGCATATCACAACAATCACACAACAAGCATACATCGGATTTAGGAGCTTTGTTCAAGTCATTAGCAATGTTATTTTAGCATTCTAATTATTCAAAAATTAGCTAATAAGCCACCCTCGAATTATACAAATATTGCTGCAAAATACAGTCTAAAACAATGTGTAAAAATTGGGGAAAGGGGTAGCAAGGTCACTGTAAATAAGAAAGCTGCCAACTTTTGCCAATTTTGGTTCCTATACATGCTTATACATGCATGATCAGAGGAATATTTTTTCATAAAACATGTAGATCTATCTCATTTAAATGCAACGGATCACTAATCATGCAAAATGGAGTCCTACAGTATGAGATACATATGACCCAAATAGTGCATATCATTACATATATATCTTGTAAAACTCATAATTATTTTTATACGCATCAAAATGACGTGATTTTAAGCCTAACATGCTCATAACAAACAGCTCTACATGGTAAAAATATTAAAACAATATGATTATAGACCATACAATGTCAGGTAGAGTGGAAAGGTAAGGACTTTACTTCAAGGAAGGTTAGGAGGAAGTTTTGTTGGTGTTTCCTACCCCAAAACCTTCCTATTCTAGGGCTAAGGTGGACTTGGAGAGGGCTAGAAGAAGTCTAGCAAGGCTGTTGAGGGAGTGGAGAAGGGAAGGAAGGGAGGAAGGACAGAGGAGAAAGGAGCAAAAGGGGTGAAAATGGGTGAAGATGAGAGGGAATTTATAGCCACAAAACAATCCCTAGCGCAAGGGCTTTGGAACTAGCTTCTGCCATGTCAGACTATGACCAATTGACGGGCCAGGCATCCGGGTTAGAGGTGGAGTGAACCAAACCACATTCAAGGTCGTATCACACAACTAGATGCAAGGTCGTTAGCCCAGCGCCTCAGAGTCAAGACATGGTGCGGAAAAATTCAAATTCTCTGAAAACTACCAGTGCCTTTGCACTGGGTGCACTTTTCACACACCTAGGGTTTGCACCCTTAGGGTGGTTAGACAACCTCATGTACCGTACTAAACTTCCCATGGGGGCTAGGATCAACCATAAAGGGTTCCAAACACACAACAACCAGTCTGGACTTGCAAGGGACATAGACCTAAACTTAACTAGACTCGACACGAAAAAACTGAAAATAAAACCTGGTGAGACGTAGTATCCAACCAGGTCAGCCAAACACCGGAGGAGGCTAGGGCCTTGGCTCATCCATACCATACCATACATAGACTCTTGGCAAAAAGGGCTAGACAAGTAACTCGAACTGGGTCAAGACTAAATTAGTACTAAAATCATAGGGCGAAAAGATCGGGTTTATGGTTCCCAACTAGTAGTCCTCTCTTCTAGTTCACTAAGACCTTTACAAAGTAGGTATTGATAGCTCCACTAGGTAAACCAACATGTAACCTTGCAAGAAACCAAGCTATGCCTCCTTCACAAGCACTTCACAAGCGCCAAAGAACCTCGTAGTGCAAACACCCTTGGAGTTAACAAGTCTTCCTTCTCCAATGCCAAGTGCCAAGGATCCTAGCTCCAACAAGCTCCAAGCACTCCTTGGACATTTATAACCTTGAAAGCTAAACCTTCTCAAAGATGCTTCCTCACACACACTCCCACACTTGGGAGTTTACAAGCTGCTCAAACGCACTTGAGTTAACATCCTTACAATGCACTCCCCGTGGTACAATAAAAAACACCTAGAATACAAGCCAATAGGTAAGTTTTCCTAACACAAGCTTGTTTTTATAATATTAATCCAAGAGAATCTAAAGTTCACTAAGATAACAAAAAGTGTCCAAAACACACTCTCCAAGGCCCTATTTATCCCGTTTTTGCTTTTTCCAACGGCTAGTTTTGGTAACTTTTCCATATCGATTCTCTACCCAATGATGGACCGAATGCTAGCCGAATGATCCATTAAAACTTGCCACATTAGCTTCTGCTACCAAATGCACAACCAAACATTTGCTAGACTATTTTTCAAACTTCACCAATCTACTGTGAGTTTCTGAACTCCATGATCAGTTTTTAAAGTCTGAAGTCTGCAAACTTTGTTGCTTCAGTTCTTCAAATTTAGGGCTTTTGTCTTTGGTGCCCAACCCTTGAGGAAAGGTAACAAAAGTTAATTTCTGCATGGCTTCTCACCAATCCCTAGGTCTTCCTGGACCACTTACCAAAGGTCAGCTGAAGGTTAAAATTTCATCTTCGTGAGCCTGTACCTCCTAGCTTCAATTGCCAAAGCCCTAACCGAACTCTAGTCGAAGTGTTGTACACCTTAACACTTCATTCCTTTCTTTAATCTTCAAACTTTGATTTGGTTGCATGGTTGCTTTCTCTTGAACTTATAGAGTTTATGATGTTGTTTCATAAAAACAAGGTTTAACAACTTTAGGTAAGATATCATAGAATATGTAACCGACATTAGATATAATATTTAATTTATAAATAACCCTCATTAAATAATAAAATAAACTGTAATAATTTGATGTCTTAGAGATATACTACAGTTTTATAACTAAAGATTAGACCATGATAGGAATGACACCATTCGAGGCACTATAAGGTAGACCATGTCGATCCCTTGTGTGTTGGGTACAGGGAGTGAGCCAGTAGTAGTTGGGCCATACATGATCGTGGAAAGACAGAAAGCGGTAATGCAGATCTGGAAGAGAAAGAAAAGTTATGCTGATTAGTGTAGATGTGAGTTTCATTTCATGTTAGGAGATCACGTTCTCCTAAAGGTCTCTTTGACTAAGGGAAACATGAGATTCAGGACGCGAGGGAAACTCAGTCCGCAATATATTGCACTTTTTGACGTGATCAAGTGCATTGGACGAATGGCTTACAAGCTAGCATTGTCACCTCACCTATCAGTTGTGCATGATGTCTTCCATGTGTCAATGTTAAAGAAATACCATCCAAACAACTCACATATTTTCAACTTCAGAGAGATAGAGCTGCAACCAGACCTAATGTATCTAGAAAATGTAGTTCGGATTGTGGATCACAGAGTCAAAATTCTTCGAAGAAAAGAAGTCCCCCTAGTACGAGTGCAATGGACTCGAAGAGGAATTGAAGAATCTACATGGGAACTTGAGGATATGATGAAGAAGCAATACCCAGAGATATTCGAGCAATCAGCTTCAAAACCAAGTATGTTACTAGAGATTTTCTTTTTAGATTATGGATGAGTTTTACACTTCCTTGGTTAAAATTTTGAGGACAAATTTTTTCTAAAAAGGGAAAGTTGTAAAACCCGTGACTAGAGTTAGAGTTTTACATTAGCCAACCAGTCAGTTCAACCATCGATTTGAGTCGAGTTAGTTTCATGAACCCCGTGTTGAGTCGAGGGTAGTTGTGAGTTATGAGCCATGAGGGTGAGGTGTACCTGAATGTATGATGATAATGTTGGAAAGATGGTGAGAAATGATTTATCAAAATATATGAAAGTATGCAGTATAATTTTTTATGTTTTTAATTGTAAAAATATTTTTATGCTAAATAACGCTTTAGGACATGTAATAAGGTAGTTTGGGTAGGTTATTAGTTATAGAACATGTCATTATGATGTTATGTTATAACTCATCCATTTCTTAGGATTTATTACGAGTTAGTTATTATTTTTGACTTGAGTCGGTGTTGAATCAAGTTTTATTTACGATATTGCCACCAAAATTTTTCTTCTCCCTCTTCTTCCCCAAAATCCCCGACCGCCCGATTGTCACCCCTGTCTTCGTCGCTAACACCACCACCGATGCCACCCCACTGCAGATCGACACCGCCGAGCTCTGGCAGGCCATCATTGTGCTGCCCTGAGTGCCCCTAGCTGCCGCCTATCCTCCACGATGCAAGGGAGCCACATCACTAGCTGCCGACGACTATTGCCACCGCCATCCAGTGGTCGCCTCAACGCCTTTGACCCTTCCACAACCTTCCCCGACCGGATCGGAGCCTAGCACTGCCCACATCGGTTGGATCTCCACACCCCACCACCAACAACCCTGTTTTGCCCTTTTCCGGAGAGCCACCGCCTCCACTGACCATGTCAATGTTGCAGACACGCCAGGCTCACCGAGCCGGTGCCAACGGTACCCCGTACCACTACTATCCCACCTCTAGCTGTTGCCAGTTACTGCCACCAAAAACTGCCATTAAATTGTCGGAAAACCACCAAAACTAGTCGAAAAACCGCTGAAACCTACCAAAAATTGGATTCATTGTATTTTACCGAATCTTCCAGAACCCAATCGAACTTCAGACGCTGTGGAGCACTAAATTCAATCTTTGAGATATGCAACGAAACCCTAGCCATCACTGAGTGCCGACAATGAGAGGTATAATTACCTCCGATTTAATTATTTAAAATTGATAACTATTAGCACAACATGCTAGGATTGATTGTTGGATATGATGAATGCTTGATTGTGAGTGAAGTGATGATTTGCATGATTTGATTGACAGTGAGCGAATGTTAGTGATTTAATTAGGTAAATTAAATCTAAGCATGCTAATCGACTAAAACATAACTTAGAAAAATATAATAAAATTGGTATGAATAGGATGAGTTAGAATTATTTTTACACTGATGATTGTTGATTGTTTGATGGATGATGACTGTGTTGTGAGTGTGATGTCATGATGAGTTTGATGCATCATTCAGTTAGCAGCCGTTAGCTTCTACATTTGATGTGTAGTAACATAGTAAGAGCTTGCCGTGTAGGCACACAACCATGATTGGAGCTTCTACCAGGTTAGTTTAGGACTCATTTTTGATTTATTGTCTCATTCTATTGTGTTTTATTTAGAACAAGAAAGAGGACGCGTCAAGTGTTGGGTTTATCATATCCCACTAGACACGAGCCATTTAGTCGATCGTATTTTTCGAATTAATAACCCTTAATGATGAGATCCCTCAAGTATGTTTTCAAAACTTAGATCCAGCTCACGATGCCTTCGGGCCTATTTTACTAAATTCCCTACCCAGGCCTATGTATATATAGTGTTTACGTTTTCAGTGAGATGTGTGACGAGGGAAATCGATGGCCACGTCTTGAGATATGGCGTGTGTTTGTGAAAGTGGGCTCTGGAACTAGTGAGCATCCACTCTATTCCCGAAGTATCCTAACAACTCCACCTTTGAGTTCCTCAAACCTGAAGAAAAGTGGAGGTGTACAGGTACTACTGTGCAAAGCATGTCTAGACTTGTGGCATAAAAGGGTACTGAAGGCACATGCTTGAGAGTACTCGGCCTCTGTACTCAGGGCCAGGAGTAATACGGAGGATGTAAAGGACTAAGAGGAAAGAAAATGATTTTCCTACTTAAAGGGATAGTTTAAATGGCCAAGGAAAGAGAATGTTATGGAAAGAGAATGATATGGAAAAAGGGATGTAAGTAGAATTTAAATAACATGCTATGTCTGGATTGCATTTTCGACTTATATTGTCACAAATATATTCTGATTATTGTTGATAGGGTAGCCCCTATTGCACTTGTAGGGGAGACTCTATTTGCTTTGTTTTCAAAATAAATATTTTTTTAAACTTCTGTCCCTTTGGTTTGTTTGTGTTCTTGTTTGCATATCATGTCATGCATGTAGTATAACGTTAGAACCCATGCATCTCATCCATGTTTTGCATGCTGCATCTCCATCTTGAGACGCTGAAGGTAGATCCAGATTGGCTGACCGAATCAAGTAGATTAGTGAACAGTTCAGTCGCTGGTGACATTTCTGGGTCGATTCACGGGTGAAATGAAATTGGGTGTTACAATATGATAACCAGAGAGAGGATGTAGCTGACCAAAACCTTGTGATGATTAGTCCAACTATGTTAGACCGTATCATATAGGCACATGTAGTTGATTAGAGAGGCAAACAGTTTGTACCAAATGAGAGAACAGTTATATGTGACGGAAGTTGTAGAATTTCCCAGATTGCATGTGGACATTCTTCACAAGGCCCATCACTTGACGTTCAAGGTGCACCCTGGATCCGAGAAGATGTATCATACTTGTGCCAATCTTATTGGTGGCCAAGGCTGAAGAAGTATATCCTCAACACTTTGTCATGATGTCTTGACTGTCAGGAGATCAATATCGAGCTCCAAAGACTAGGCTGTTTGTTGCAGTCATTTCCACCGCTAGACTTGAAGTGGGATTGCACCACATGTGACTTTGTCACACATCTACCCCTTCCAAATGATAGATGGAAGCAGTATGGGTTTTCGTCTATAGGTTGACAAAACTGGCACACTTTATACCAATTTGTATGACCAATCCCGTGTCTACATTGGCCAGACTACACAGGGATCAGATTGTCAAACACCATGGAGTTCCTAGGAAGATTGTATCAGATAGGGACCTAAGATTCACCTCTTCCTTCTAGAGACCTTTCCAATTAGAACTTGGGATGAGACTAAGTTTAGTATTGCCTATCATCCATAGACCAATAGCCAACCCGAGAGGATGATTCAGATCTTGGAGGACTTGCTCTAATCATGTGTGATGGACTTTGCTAGATCATGGGAGATGCACTTTCCCTTGCGTATAACAACAACTACTACACCAACAGAGGGATCACATTGTATGGTAGGCCATGAAAATCATCGTCTTATTGGCTGAAGGGTGGTAAGCCATTGATAGGAGGCCCTGAGTTGTTTTAGGACTCCTAGAGGTCAGTTGAGTTGATCAGACAGAGGCTTCCGATTGCTCAAGATAGACAAAGGGCTTATACAGATCAGAGGCTTAGGGATGTTAGTTTTGCCCATGCGGATCACATTTTCCTGAAAGTCTCACTAACTAAAGGAGGCATACACTTTGGTAGGCGGGGCAAACTAAGTCCAAGGTATATTGGCTCATTTGAGGTATTGAAACATGTTGAAGAGGTTGCGTATGAGCTTGCACTCCCCCTCAGTCTACCAGCAGTGCACCCGGTGTTCCATGTATCTATATTGAAGACATGCATGCTGACGGATCACACCAACTTCAATATAAGGAGCTTGATGTTTTACCCAACCTATCCTACGAGGAGGAGGCTACACAGATTCTCAACTGGTCTATGAAGACTTTTCGTAAGAAATAAGTGCCTTCAGTGAAGGTACTTTGGTCGTGGCAGGGTGTTGAGAAGGCCACTTGGGAGCGTAAGGACGAGATGCAGCAGTATTTCCCAGATTCTTCCCTGTGGAGGATGATGACTCAAGGTATTATTACCCTTCTATGTTTTTGGTTGAGTTTTATTGTATGTTGTATGTTGTGCATGTTTCAGCATGTGTAACCCCTTAGGAAATTCCAGGAATGAATTTTTCTCAGTGGGGAAGTTGTAAAACCCTCGTCGTAAGCCCAAGGGTTTTACTGTTGAGTCAGTTGTCATCAAAATAAGGTTAGTAGGTCTAGCCCTTCTTGCTATGGTTTGTGTATGGTATGGTGTATGTTTGTCTGACCTTATCCTCCTTTGACATTCTATACTTCTGTTTGGATGCAACACACCCGACTTTTTCATGTTTGGTCCAATCGAGTTGTATATAGTTAGATGCTAGAACTGTGTCCCACGCATGTTTTTTATGTGCTTGCCATGTGTTTGATAACTCTTTCGGAACCCCTTCGGGACCTGCAGTGCAATTCCCGAGGTTGGCTCGATCGCTTTAGGGAGATAACCCTATGTTTTTGTATTTTGGACTAAAACTCATACCTCTTTAGGTATGACACCCATACCTATGACATCACTAAGCCAACTACCCCTTTTTTTATAAAACCCATCCTTTCACTCACCTTTTCACCATTTCTCCTTCCCCAGTCACTTCTAACAACCTTCTTCTACTCTCCCTAGCCTTCTTCTTCCTCCTCAAAGCTCCAGACACCCTCTTTCACCTTTCTAGCCTCCTAGGGTGGTAGGCTTCGAAGTTGGATCCTAAAAAGACCTCCCCTTGGTCTTCCCTTGCTAGTTTCAGGCTTGTGCTGCCACTATAGCTTGTTGTTTGAAGTGTATCTCTTGCGTTTAGTGAGAATTCATTTCTATGACATTTATATCATCTAGATATTCCTGTTAGGAGCATTTGGAGTAGTCATATATCTTATTTGGACACGAAAATAAATAGATATGTTTTTTATAATGCATGTAGGTCACTGATGTGCACTGTTTCGGTATAAAAATCATATCTTGGCACTTTGATGCTACATTTGCACGATTCTTCTTTTTTTACACTCATAACATGTAGATCTACAACTTGTGTGTAGGGTGCTTTACCTTCCAAGCCCTAGAATTTGAGTGTTTGAGGGTGAAAGATGAGGAGAGGTGACAACTTTCACCATGACAGTAACATAAGGACCCTTTCTCCAATGTTTACTCTCTGAACTTGTAAGATCTATTGATGCAAAGCATGCCATTTTGTTCATAGTGATGTTAGGAGTTTGTGGTAAAATTTCAAGCCTAATCTAACTACTGAATAATCATGAACAACACCCCTAAGTTTGCCTTCTGTTTGATGTGTTGTTTGTGACTGTGAGCTCGATTTGTGATTGTGTAATATGTTAAACCACAAATAAATTATGGTAAAAATGGTAATAAAACATAGTGAAAATATATGATGCTCCACTAAGTGTCTACTTGAAAGATATAAATTTTTGGAATGGTTAAAAAATCATATAGGTATGTTTTGGAGGTTTTTACCTGCACAGTGTAAAGATATAGAGTGAAAACTCTAGTTGTTTCACTTCGGCTATAAATAACCTTAAAATAGGTTAATAGTGTTGAATTTGAGTAAAACTTGATCCACACCTTACCTTATGTCTCAGTAGCACCTGACCAATTTTGGGTCTATTTGTGAATATTTAAGTTGTTAGGGTCTAGATAGCTCCAAAATTAGCCCATCCAATGACCCAAATTGTAAAATATACTTAGTCCTATTTACAAAATAAATTAGGCCCAAATCTTACTGGAATCAAGCTCCGTGTGTTATATAACTAGGCCCACTTAACCAATCCAGTTTGGAGTTCCCTTGCCCATGAACAAACCATTACAAAATTGGTGTGCGACCTAGGAACACTGTTCCAGCACCTTAGGGCCAAGCATGATGGGCCTTGTTCCCTATGATTGGCCCATGGGCCGCCTATAATAGATTTTACCTATGAACCTTAGACTGTAAGGGCTAAACCATCCAAATTTCAGCCTATTTGGACATTTTTATGTCCGTTCAAAAAATTGTCCGGTATGCTCATTCGATTAAAACCCTAGAATTGATTAAAGCCCACTAAGTGAGCATGAAACCAAAACCTTAATTAAGTTACCTAATAAGGTTTAACACTTCATTTAGGACCTAATTAAGACAATTAAGTGATGTTAAGTGTTGAGCTTGTGTGGAGGCTTTGTCTCTTTTTATATGCCGATGTGACCGGATTCTTATTCGGTTCCATCTCCATATTAGGTATTGTAGGTGAGCTCATCGAGTAGAATATAGAGCTCTACTCAAACAAGTCCTTAGTACTCTCCCTTTGCTTCATATATACTTGACTCCCTACGTGTTGAGTTTGACCGCATTTTAGACATAGGATAGCATCGGTGGTGTTTTATCGGATCCCTTCGATATCGGGCCATTTAGTCGTGTTTTCTATATTTGTTTAATAAAATGTCAAGGTTGAGGCCCGTTGATGGTTTTCAAGATAAGATCCAAAAACTAAATATTAAATCCTCTCCCAAACCTATATGTATAATATGAGGGTTTATGGCTTTTACGAGTAAAAGCATGTACGACCATTTTGTATGGATCACACCCTAAGGTAGTGTGGAGTATGATGGTATTGTGTAACACACACATTTCCTAAATTTGTGGCACTCACTTAACCGTTCCTTTTACCGCTCGAATACCAGAGCGGGTGTAATATGGAAGGTGTGAGGGCAAAAATATTGTATGTATGAATATGAATATTTGTCGTGAATGTGCGCCGACACTAGTTTAAGTATATTTGATTACCACCAAATGTGAGGTAATTATGAAGTTTCCTAAGGTTTTGTGGGTAATGGAATACCAATTTGCTAGTTTGTTGTTTTATCGGTAGTTATTCAGACCGGTAATCAAATTTATTTGATTATTGACGTGTTTTTCTATTATATATAGGTAAGGTTCCTTAGCAGTGGGTGACCTAGGTACATGGATCAGGTGGCTCAGTGGTGGTGGTGGCGGGGGCCTTGTGTCATGTTGTCTGTTTTGGACTATGTATTTTGTAGATGACTATATGATGGGCATGGCCCTAACTATGTGAACCTTGCATGATTCGGATATATATCATGATGGTTGTGCTAAACATTTTTTATCATTATATCAATATATTATTATATTATTACTACGAAGTTGCAATACTTTGGAGCAAGGCTAACCATCATTTGTAGAGTATATAAGCCCCAGAGTCATGGAATGGAACATGACGAGGAGCTAAGTCAGGTACGTGAAACATATTTGGTTGTAGTTGTTTGTGTGTTAGAGTAATGTGGGTGGAGGAACTTACAGTTCATACCAATTGAAGACCCATGTGAGTCCGGGTATTAGGGTTTAATGCCTTGATACTCGATGATGGTGTGTAATTTCTCGGATACTTTAATTGTTGCTCACGTGGGGTATGTGGAACATGTAACCACAACCCTTGTTTAAATACTTGTATAATCTTCATGTAACTAATAAGAAAACCTAAGTTAATCACTTTAACTAAGTAGTAAGAATATGATGTATGCAATAACACACAACCTCAAAACTATAGCGAATGTATGCTTCTTCTATGGTTGGGAGTCATTATTGCATTTTTGAAGTCACCTCTCATAGTTGTAGGGGAGGTTCTACCTCTATTACGGTTAGGGGTGTTCATATAGGATTCATTTAAGTCTAAGATCCACCTTTGTAGTATGAACTCTGCATGCATTCTATGAAAACCAAGCCTGTTGTCAGTCTTAAGCCTCCACAAAGGGTTGAGATTCGCTTCCATAAAGTCCGTATGTGATAGCTTAACAAGTAACTTCCAAATTATAATATCACAATTTTGTCCATCCCTTCGGGCCGAATTGGGATCTTACAAGGAGAATATGGTCATGACTTGCAAATATATACCATACGTACACATGCGGTAGAAAGGGCTTGCCGTGCAACTTGATTTGCGTTGCGACCGAACCAAAACTAAAACCATCGGGTGGAATGCCCGGGTTATACAATATTCTGCTATTATTGGGTTAATTAGAACATATTTAATCTGGATATAATATAATTATCATTTGTTGATTTTTTATGCCATTAATAAGTGAATTAATTATAGCTTATATTTTTGTATATTATAAGTGGTTGATCAGTTAAAGTTTGAATTTTGATCATGTTTACAATATTTAAAAATTAATATTATGTAATGGTGTTAATAACATGTTAGTTTAATAAAATTATTATTAAACTAAGTTCATGGTTTAAAATTTTCATGCAACGAATAAAATGGGTGATTTTAACAATTGGTCGATTAAGGTTGTAGCATTGATATTTAAGAATTTACTAGTATAATAATCGCAAGTGTTTTAAGCATAATGAGAGTAAATAACATTCAATACCTTATTTAATTGAGTGATTAAATTAGTTGAATTATAAAAGTAGGAAATTATGTCAAATCATATTGTACGACAGTCTAATATAATCATTGAGTAATTTTTAGAGTTACTAAAACGTTAATAAATTATTATTGGCATTCCAAGTTATTATTAAGTAAATAAGTAAATATTACACCTTTCTTTGGTATTAAATTGTTATATTAATTAAAAGTTTACTTTTAGTCATTAGGATAGTAGTCTTTATATAATTTCCTTGGTTAGTCTAAGTTCAGACTCAACTTACTCGTGCCAAGAGTGGAAGAACGGTCATGAGTTAACCTAGCCCAACACGAGGCTTGAGAAGAATTTTAATTAAATAAAATGATCTACCTTCATGCCAAAAGGGGTGTCAAGGGACCCATTATGCACTTGTGACCCCGAAAGGGTGGGTCTGGGCATTATTGCTACCCATGGATATTAGGCCTATGGTGTATATGTACATATATAGAAGAGTAGCTAGATTGGGAGGCTACCCTTGAGGGCATGGAGCTTAGCTTAGGCTCATATTATAAGATAAATTTTAAATGATGAAAATCAACATGAGTATGACTAAATTTCATATTTATTATACAACTTAATGATTTCAGCACTGATGTGGCACTGTGTTTGTAGGTGGGCATCTTCTCATCAATGATTGAGAGGGAATGTAACAACATGAGGTGGCCCTGTGGTCATGGGTTATAGTCAAATTGAATTTATAGATTTTCTTATTTCTTGTATGAGTTTAAGCATGGACATTTGGAAATTATCTTAGCGGACTTGTCACATTTGTTTGCTTTGGTTTCATTATGCTTTTGGATTAGTTATTTCATAATTCACATGTCTTGTGATGTGCCTTCTATTGGACTGCTTGTGATTTCATATGTATGTATTCATCGGATCCATGCATCATATAGTTAGAATTAGGCATTAGCATTTAGTTGTGATGTGTAGGTATAGAGTAGGAGCTCACTGCCTAGGTGCGTGGCTTCGCTTAAAGCTTTAACCAGGTCCGTTTAAGTCTCGTCCCTTGTTTATCACTTCTTCTATTGTGATTTGATTTATTATTTGCAAGACGGGTTAAGTGGTATTTTATTAGATCCCACTTAACTCGTGGTCATTTAATTGAATAACCCTCAAGGATGAGATCCCTCGAGTCTGATTTTGAAAATAAGATCCATCACAAGTTGGCTTCGGGCCTATTATATAATCCCTTTTCATGCCTATATATAATTTTATCAACTTTTTAGTGAGACGAGAGATGGTGAAATTGACTCGCACGTACCATGAGCGGGTGCATGCGCTAGTCATAGCGGGCTCTAGAGTAAGAAAGTTGCTCCATTTCCAATGAATTCTAACAACTCTTCATTTCGAGTTTCCTCACACCTGGAGAAACATTGAGGTTTACAGGTACTATTTAGTGCAGTGTACGTTAGAACATGTGGTTCAAAGGGTACTAGAGTAAACTGTCTGAGAGTACTTGGCTTTCGTGCTCAGAGCACGGAGATATATTGAGGACATGAGAGGGCTTAGGATATACTGGTAGTCACAAGGGACAGAAAAGAATTGGAAAATGAGAAAATGTCAAGAGAGCCATCAGCAAACTAGTAGGCCTAGGATGCTATCAGGTCTACAACATGGTGGCTCCCCAGTAGATGCCCTTTAGAGAGTTCAGTAGAAGATTAAAAATGTTTTTTCAAAATGAGTGTTAGTTCTCATTTTTCAGTTTGATATAGTTATATTTTCGACCACTTACACTCATTACTGACGTGCTTTTATTATATATGTAAGTGATGATTTGGAGATGGATGTGCCACCCTGGATGGAGGAGCAGTGATGTCTCATGCACACACACATGTCAGATGATAGAATGTTTAGTTACTTTGTTTATGATGTTATGACATTGAGAATGATGTGATGAAATGCATGGTATGATAATATGATGTGATATGATATCAGTTTCAATAGCAAAGATTCTAATAATGACATGTTAATATATATATGTTTTAGTGAATATGGTTGGATATTGAATATGCACAACAAGAGGGTCAAGACCCATTTTTGAAATTTAAATGCGAATGGAATGAACAAATGGGTCAAGACCAGTTTAGTCATGTAAATAAAATGTGAATTAGCAGTTGAGTCGAGACTCAACTCAGAATGATTTATACTTTTGAATGAAAATGTTATGTGCATGTTATTTTTTATTGTTTGACAGGGTGTCCCTTGTTGTATTTACAGGTCCGTTTTGATTTATCAATTTTTCATTCTTGATTGCTTTTGAGTGTGATTGCACGAGTCATGTCATTCACGTAGAATCATACTAGGTTCCGAGCGTTCCATACATTCATGACAAAATTTATCTTCCATGTTAAGATATTGAGATTAGATCCTTTTAGGTTATATTCAGGTTAACTAACTTACTCAGGTGACCCGTAACATTCCGGTTTAGTTCACGAATGAGTCTGATTTAGGGTGTTACACGGGTGTTTTGGGCTGGTCATTACATCAGGATGTATTTATATTCTCATCATGTTAAGAGTCCATCCCATGTGAAAAATCTCGACCCAAAGATTGTACTTATCAAGTTTGGCTGCTAAGCACTAAGGCACTCTCCTTGTCCTAAGGCACCGTGACAATTTATTTTCTCTAAACTTGTCACCTAACACTTGCTGAATCACTTTTTCTCTGAACGCTTTTTTCTCTAGATGCCTTAACGCTCTGCCAATACCCTAGTGCTCACCCTTGCACATATTTTCTTCAAAATCATCTAAAAATCCTGGTGCTCATATGCTCCACCAGCGCTAATTAGATGCTGGCCTGAACAACAGTCTACTATAAAATAAATCTGAGAAAATTTGTATCTAATCTCACTTGGAACTCCTAAAATGTCTGGAAAATATAAAATCCATTAAAAACTAAACAAACTCAATGTACACTATAACACCCCACCTTAGAATTATGGTTTTACCCACTTGTTGCCTTGCCAAGTTCGAGCCAGGCTGGAGTCAGTTCAGCTTTCAGATCATGGAGCCTTAATAGCCGTATGAGCATGTTATAGAGACTGAATATACCTGATATATAGATGATAATTTCAGTCATGCTAAAACAGAGCATGAGTTATCAGCGTATACTCAAGGTATACAGGTTCTTATTTGTTTTAGCTCAAGGTTTTAGGACCAGATCACGTCACATGGCAAGATCTAGGTCGTGCATGACAGCCCTTGCTTTCCTTCCCATTTTCCTTGAATTTTCTCCCACAATTTTGGAAGATTTCTACCGAGTCAGTTGTAGCCATTTTGGCTCACAGCTAGTGAGACTCCAGCCACCCTTCGACCATTAGACCAGCACCATCATGACCACCTCGCGGCTGGCAAGAGACCCAGATCACCAACGTTGACTGCCGGTGAGGCCATTTTGTTTGCCGAATTTCTGCTGCTGCTGCTGATTTCAAGGCTTTTGCCAACACCGGCGATCTCCCTCTGGTGAGGCTGACCACCCAAATATACTCCCCTATCCATGGCCGAGCTTTTGAGACCAACCCTGACCCTTGCCATGGCTGCTTTTGTCACCAGCGGCTCCACATTTTTTGGCAACATTGCTGTCACTTCTCGACCATTTTTGGCGCCAGTGAGCCACCTCCGGCCAAGGTGACCATCCAGACACTTTCCCCTCTATGGCCGATTGATCAAACCTAGCATGGCCAACCGTAGCCACTGGAATCATTGTTGTTAATTCCACTTATCCCGGTGGTGATTCCTCCCTGTTTTGGCCATTTTTCGACCAAGTGCCAGCCAATCTCCATTGGCCATAACCATAGACACCATCATCGACACCTCCCAAACATTTTTCGACTAGTGGCGGCCCTGGCCCCATCTAATCCGTTTGCCTGCCTACCCATGTTTGTGTACACCCATATCTGTTTGTGTCCACTAGCCACCTATATCCACCGAGTCCGGTCCAACCCAGCCAGCAATTAACTTAAGAAGAGTTGACTCGGCCCAACTTAGTTCGACTTGCACAATTGACTTGGCAGCTCATTTTAGCCTATCTTTGCCTATTTTTTTACCATTCACGGTATTTTGAGGCTCCCTACGTTAGTTTAAATATATATTCCCATTATTTGGTACACTTTGATCTTACGAGTGTTTTTATATATTCATTATTTATTTATGTATTTATTTATTAACATATTCCTTATTGTTTATTTCTTGTTATTTATTTGTTTACTGTACATCGTGCATGCTTATATCATTATTGATCGTTATTGATAATATATTTACTTATTAATATTAATCTCATTCATGTGTATCAAATCTTATTTAATTATTTAACTATTTAATTAATTAGTTATTTATTTAATTATTTGCTCGCACACATGTTATCATTTATTCATGTTTAGATGTGTTCATATATTTGATAATTATATTGTTATGATTCACGATTAATTGCTTTTAACTATTTGTTCATCTATTTATTTACTGAATTCTTTCTTTCTTTCTTTCTTTATTTTTTTACCAACTCATGTATGTGTTAATATTTACTCGCATTTAGTTGCAAAATCATTTAGCATTATTTATATATTATTTCTTGATTAATGTATTATTTATTTATTATCATTTTTTTATTGATAAGTGAGTTTATTAATTAATTATTAATTAAATGTTTATTTAATTAATATTTGTTATTTATTTACCTATTTATTTTCATGCATCTTTAGTTGTCATTTATCGTTGTTGCAATGTTTACTCATACTTCTATATTTTTATTTTTTGTTTTTCTATTATTTGACTTGTTTCAATTATTCATTTGTTTATCGTTTGCCATGATTTGTGTGCCGAGTGTTTATTTATGGATTTGTTTTGTATTGCCTATTGTTTGTGATGCTATTGTTCATGTGAGCACACACCACACCCATTCGTCAAATAGAATTGTCAATCTTTTGCTTAAAAGTGGATTATGATGTAAGTTCTAAAGTCCAAGCTTGTCGTAGATGTGTTATCGTGATTAGAGCTTCGACCTCAAATCCATTAGGACTCTTCTCAGCTTTATCAATCTACTCTATTGTGGATTTGATTTTCATATCATAGGACGTGTTAATTGGTTGTTTTATTAAACCCCACTTAACATGGGTTGTCTAAACGTATTTGACTTTCATGTCCAAGCTTATTGTAGATGTATCATCATGCTTGGAGCTTAGACCTCACATCCATTAGGACTCTTCTAAGCTTTATCAGTCTACTCTATTGTGGATTTGATTTCTAAATCATAGGATGTGTTAAGTGGTTGTTTTATTGGACCCCACTTAATATGAGCTATCTAAATGTATTTTACTTCCGTGTTTAATAACACTCGAGGATAAGATCCCTTGTGTTGTTCTCAAACTTAGCTCCACCTCATGTTGCCTTTGGGCCTACTTATATGATTCCCCCCTAGTCCTTAATATATTTTTCATAGGATTTCAATGAGCCAAATGTTTCCGTGTTTAATAACACTCGAGGATAAGATCCCTTGTGTTGTTCTCAAACTTAGCTCCACCTCATGTTGCCTTTGGGCCTACTTATATGATTCCCCCCTAGCCCTTAATATATTTTTCATAGGATTTCAATGAGCCAAATGTTGGTGGACTTGACCTTGCTATACTATGAGTGGGTGCATATGCAGGTCACAACAGGCTCTTGATTAGTGAGAGGGTTTTTCCATTCCCGAGGGATCCTGACATCTCTACATTTTGAGCTTCCTCACCTAAATAGGTGTGGAGTCGATGGGCACTATTGTATATAACGCATGTCTAGACTTGTGGTATCAAAGAGTACTGGAGGTGGTTGTTTGATAGTATTCAACCTTTGTACTTTGGGCCAAGGGTTATATTGAGGTTTAGAGAGGGCTTAGGGTATGTGCCTTTTTCCAAAAAGTGGGACTAGTTATTGTTGAGGGAGGCATTTGTGGAGAGGGGCAAAGCACCAATTCAATTCTACATGCTATCTAGTCTGCAGCTTGATGGCTCCTCAGTAAATGCCCTTTGAGATGTTCCCATGGACTTATATATTAGTTTTCTTTCCTCGTGGAAGTCAGATTTAACTTGTCAGTTTGTATAAGTTATTTTTTGGGCTACTGGCACTCGATGCTAATGGTTTTTCTATTATATGTAGGTCTTGTGTTCTTGTATGTTAGGTCGGTCTTGGTAGAAGGACAAATATTTACTACACACACTTGTGCTCAGCACAACATAGTTTTCTTTCATGCCTATGTTGGATGCATGCCTTTATGTATCATTTGATGTATTGTGATGTATGTTGTAACCAGATTATGAATCAACATATCAGACATGGTATCAGGTCTCCTAATGAGACATTAAGAATTTAGTCCCAACACTTATTTTGATGTATTTATTCATGTATATTACCCATTTATATATTTTGGCTCTAATTGAGTGTTGAGTGTTCACATGTCATGTCATTTCACGTAGCTTTTTATTAGATTATTCCACGTATCAATTCATATTTTCCTGTTGAGTGTTGGTTGAGTATTTAGTGCTATCTTCCTTTCTCGAGATGCCAAGAGGGTTGCCTCTGTCTATTTCTCATTTGAATCTTTCAGATTAATTAATTTAGACATGACTCAACTCAAACATAATAATTCTGATCATGTTCTTAAGTAAACCAAATTAGGGATGTTACATTACACAATGATTCTTCAACTTATCAATCACCTAGAAATATCTAACATCTACTAAAAGTCCTATAAAAGCACTAAATAACCACTCAATTGAAGACACTAAATTAAATAAAAGGCCCGACATAGTCTAATTTTTTATAGACTTATCATGGTGTAATGCCATTAATGTGGAAGCTACGATGGTGGCATTTCCAGTGGCAGCGGTGACTGGCGACTACCCAAATTAATGACAAATGATGGCTGGAGCAGAGAGACATTGATGGAGCAGTCGAAGATGATGGTGGTCGGCTATAAAACAACAATAATAGGAGTGGTGATAGAACTATCAGTGTGAATTTTGTTGCTAGATCACAACAATGGCTAGGCTTCACAACAAGGGCTCTTGGTTGGAATAGGTAGGTCACATTGCAGACTACATGTCAGGCATCAATGGTTGGTTGGTTGGAGAATACCTTGAGTTTATACTCGTATATAAGTTCAAGTTGATACTAAGCAACTGCTATTATCTTTACTAAACAAGATGTCATGTCATACGCTACTTATACCAGATAAATTTTAATTTGAGTAAAAGTCATGTACACCTCTTGCTTTAGCACAAATGATCACCACCCCTTGCTTTTGAAAAATAATCACTTACACACATGCTTTTCAAAAATGGTCACTTAAACCTTTTTCATTTTAAAAAATGATCGTTTACAACCCTTGGACTCTAAACTGTTAGTAAGTTGCTAAATATTAATGATGTGGCTGATGTTAGATATACTTTAACTTGATAATACAACAAAGTCGGACACATCATGTGAAAAACTCAAACACATCATTAAGAAAAATTTTAAGATTATTTTTTAACATATTATTTTATTAATTAATTATAAATGTATATAATTTAACATTAATATTAGTAAGTGATTAAATATTGATGATTTAGCAAAAAAATAACTTGATAACATAACAAACTTGGACACATCGTCAAGAAAAATTAATAAAATAATAAGTTTAAAATTTTTTAATATTTTTATTAATGATATGTCCAAGTTTGCTGCATTATCAAGTTAAAACATGTCCGTTATCAATATTTAACTATCATGTCATCAATAATCAATTCCTTGTTATGATGTTAGAGCTCAAGGGGTGTAAGTGATCATTTTTGTAAAAGCCTGGTGGTTGGGGGTGTAAGTGATCATTTTTGTAAAAGCCAGGTGGTTGGGGGTGTAAGTTACCATTTTTTGAAAAGCAGGGATCATCTTTTAAAAGGAGAGTGTAAGTAATCATTTGTGCTTAGAGATGAGGTGTAAGTTATTTGTACTCTCTTAATTTTATACATAAATTCTTATTGAATAATAAGATAAATTGTAATAATAATTTAATATCTTAAATGTAGATTCTTATTGACTTTAAAAATATATCATATTTGAGTTAAAAAATGAATTACAATTATTTGATTTTTATTATATTATTTTCTAAAATAATTAAATAAACTTTTAATAGGAGGAAGTTAGAAGTTGAGGTGAACAAGGTTTGCGCTCGTGACCTTCTACTATTATAGATATTTTTATTTGTTTTCTTTTAGAAATTGAAGTTACTGAGATTCTAACATGTAACCCTCTGTAGAAAGTATTTTTATTGTATTTTTAGAATTTTCTTTTATTTTAATTAGTTAATTCTCCTACTTTTAATCTCACTTTAGTATTGAGTTCCCTTTTTATTAATAAGAGTAGATTGGGAAAATAACATAGATTTGATATATTTTATATAAAAAACAAAAATAATTTATTAAAAAAAATAGGTACTTAATAGCAATACTACTATATGAGATAAATAATTATTCTTCATGAATAGGGATGGAAATTTTCTAAAATCTCAAAATGCCACTCCCATGTCATTACACACCTGGCCCTTTGGTTTAGACAAATATGTGGCGACCTCAACTGTCTCCCTTCGGCCCCCATAGTTATGGCCAGTCATATTGTTTGACAACAACCTAAGCCTGAATAAATCTAACTGCCAACTACCATGGAGGTGTTGAGAGAGAAATTAATAGATAGAAATAGACAAATTGTCATCAAACTTCATAAAACTTTTTTGTTTTTGGTCATGTGATTATTACATCCACTATCAACATACCAAACATCATTATGTTCCTCTTGGGTAGACATGCAAGAATAAAATACATCACCTCTTTTCTCATCTTTTTCAACTAATGTGTTTTCTTCTCATCTTTCTCAACATAGTGGTCATCATCTCCTCTTTTGTACCTACAATCCTTAAGATCATGAGCATGGTGTGGACATCTCTCAAATCTATGATAACAATCATTGATAATATGATTGGTCATCTTACAAATATAACATTCTCTTCTCTCATTTTGATTTTGGCCATTTCCATAGCCTTGGCCTCTACCATCATTATAATTTTTTCTTCCACCTTTATAATTTCTTCCATCATCATTGTAGTTACCTCCATTTTGTCGTCCACCTCTTCCACCATGGAACTTGTTCGAAGCTTCACCCCCATTTCTCCTTGTATTTTTCACATTCACTTTGGATTGAAATACTTGCACTAGATTTGGTGTAGACATTACTCTATTCATCCATTATTCATGCACCTCAAGAGAGTTCATCAACTCAATAATAGACAATTTAGATAAATCTTTTGATTCTTCAATAATTGCAACATGTTCAAATTTAGTAGGTATACTTCTCAACACTTTTTCAACAACTCTCTGATCCATAATATCATCCTCATATTCTCTAATTTTTTTCACAATAGCAATAACTCTAAAAGACAAATCTTTCACATTTTCACATTCCTTCAAACATAAATTATTAAAATCATCCCATAAATTTTGAAGTTTTGCGAAAATTACCTTGTTGTTGCATTTGAATTCATTCATCAAAATCTCCCAAACATTCATAGACTTTGTTGCTTTTATAATCCTTAGAAGAATAGCTTTACTTCTTGTTGAATGACGAAGAGTGTTTTTGGATCTCTTTTCTTATTCTCCTTGTATTTTCTTTTCTTTTATTTACTCTAAGTGGCTAGAACTTCATTGCTTTGGGGCTCTCCATACCCATCTTCTACCATCTCCCACAAATCTTGTGATATAAATAGGGTTTTCATTTATATACTCCAATAATCATAACTCTCAACCCTCCTCCTCTCCATCAAATATTAGAACAAGAATCATTTGTAAACCATCTAAAGCCATGATTATTCTTTCTCTAGGTTTTATAGAAAAGGGGATTTTTTTTTTTGAAGACTTTCAATAGGAGATAAAGGAGAATCACCAAAGTTTTGATGCCAAAATTGTTGGGGGAGAAATTGATAGAGTATGGATGGCAAGTAATTGTTGGAACAAGAAAAATCTTACAATAACAAGTGGTCTCTGCCCCTGTTTTTATTTTTCTTTTTGGTTTGCTACATTAAATCAAAGTTGGGTACATGATATGGGCGAGATGGGCTTAAGAACATAACAAGGCTTAAAGTTTATAGACATTACAAATCCTGCCACTACACTCAGACTTACAAATTACCTTCATTTTCTAACAGGAGGCTAGATCTGGATCATTGCCATCACTAGTTGTTGAGAGCAAACTTGACTGGAAAACCCCAAGATCTAATCATATTGTTCAGCTAGAATCCGTTGGTCGTCATAGTTGACCACTACATCTTGCAACTGATTTCATGGTAGACTCCTCACCTCAATATGTTGCTTTTAACGTTAACTAATTATATGTAAGTTTTTCTTTTGATGCTCAGTTTGGTTAGCACGTAAATGACATGAAAATTTTAAATGATCAACTTGGAAATACCCTAAACTTTATTTACCTAATAAGGTATTAACAAGAAATTAACCAAGTTAGTTAAGTAATTAAGTTTGTGAGAGTGTTTGTGTATGTGTGGAGGTTTTCCTTCATTTTGTGTGCCATCTTAGATGAGGAGAGATTAGGGTTTCCTTTTCATTCACTAGGATACACGGAATAAGTTTGTCAAGTTAAGATGAGGAACTCAATTCATCCAGGTCTATAGGACTCCCTATGCTTGGCCATCTGCTTTGCTCTTTGTAGATTTGATTTATGATCATGGGACGAAGTCGGTAGAGTTTTATTAAATCCCACCAAATTCAGGCTATCCAGACGATTTTCATCTATACTTTTAATAAAATTTTAATGTTGAGATCCTTTGATAATTTTCGAAATTGAGATCTAGAAAACGTATGATATCATCTGTAAAACCCCGAAAAACAAAATAATAATAATAATAATCATAAGGCTATTTTATTTTGGGTTTTGTAAATCTTAAGAACAAACCATAAATAATATTTAACTAAAATAATTCTTAAGAATTAATATTGACCTTTATCATATCGGTACAATGATATTTATGAATGGTTTTAAATAAATTTTGTTTATTGAATTTTTGGGATTGAGAGTTGTGAGTGCGATTTAACATTCATTCACATTAAGTCAATAATAAGTTTTGACTTTTATTATCAAACTAATTATTAGTATTTAATATAATTATTTGTGATTGCGTTCTTTTCTATAAAATTTAATATAGTACCTTCTTGAATTCCACACATATTAATAAAATTTAATATCGTGACTTCTTGAATTCTACACATATTCTTCTATATAAAGGAGAGTTCTATTGATGTTAAATTAAACATCCTCTGGATAGTTTGTGAGGACATTTGACTCACAAGGGAGGGCTTTAGGATCGTGTGTCATAGTTGCGGGTTCCTCATCACAATACCAGGTCTGTACAATTACTTGAAATGTTATATATTTCGATTTAGGAGTCTTTAGCACCCTTAAAATACTTGAAAGATCAAATACCTGCCCCTTATGCCGAAAGGGGTGACAGGGTGTGCAGTGGTGCAAGACGGCTCATTATGCACTTGTGATACCGAGAGGGTGAGTGAATGGTAAATGTCGGTAACTACAGGCCGAAGGCCACGTAGCGTGTGTGCGCATACATGGGATTGTAGCTAGATAGGTGGCCACCCTCCCAGCATATTAAGAGCTCAGTATAGGCTTATAATCACTAAAAAACGCAATTTAGATGTTGTCGAATATATTAATTATTTCTTGTAATTATATGACTTAATGTTTTATCACTAACACGGAATTACCTCTGCAGTAATGAGCATAGAAGGATAGGTAGAGTTGAGACAGCTGGAGGACTTTGTTATTAGACCTTTTTTTAGATTGTTTGTATGACAGTGGGATTTTAGTTTGGTTCATAGGGCTTAAATTATTCCGAGCGTTTAATATAGTATATTTATGCCATGGTGTTTAAAATCTTACTATGTAGTATAATAGATAAAACAAGTCAAGTACACTCCACTATTTCCCTATACTCCAAAACAATGCGGACGAGGTATCCGCGGTGATCCGCACACCCTGGTCGTATCCCTTTTGTGGGGAGGCTACCACTACCATCTCCAGTGCCAGTGCCTCGCACACCTCGGCCGTAGCCTTTTGTGGGGAAACTATCACTGCACTCAAGTGATTGCTACGCCCCATTTGTAGGAAAGCTCTCACTACCAATTCTAATGCCAGTGCCTCACACACCCCGGCCATAGCCTTTTTATGGGGAGGCTATCACTGCACTCTAGTGCCAGTGCCTTCCACACCCCGGCCGTAGCCTTTTTTGTGGAGGCTATCACTGCACTTAGGGGATTGCTACGCCCCGTTTACGGGAAAGCTCTTACTGCCAATTCGAGTGCAAGTGCCTCACACACCCCGGCCGTAGCCTTTTTATGGGGAGGCTATCACTGCACTCTAGTGCCAGTGCCTTGCACACCCCGGCCGTAGCCTTTTTATGGGGAGGCTAGCACTATACTCCAGTGCGATGGAGGAATCGCTGTGTCTCGCTCACCCCGGCCGTAGCCTTTTTATGGGGCGGCTATCACTACTCCAAAACAATGTCGATGCATTACACAATTTATGCACATAATACGACCCCGTGTCGGACTGAGACAATTCTTTGACCCCGATTGCACTCGGTGCATGGTGGTCGAATCTTAGCTCAGGCCGACCTAGGCTACCAACAAGGAAAGTACGATGTTCTACCTATTATACGTACCTGACTTGTGATTTCGTCTGACTATAATCTGCTAACCCTAATCTGAATGAGGGCATAAAATAATAGATTAGTATAATTTTATTAGCATGAACCTACATGCAACTACATGACTAATATACTATCAACTTTTAAATGATGTAATTAGTTCATGTTAGTCTTCATTACTTATTAAATTTTAAGCAATTCTGATGATAATTAATTATTAACTATCCCCATCCAAATCCCCATTAATTAGTTGATAATTTAATTATTAACATGTCCCATACTTAATTCTTTTGTTCTCCCAAATTTACCTGGTTGCCATTCTACTTTAACAATTAATTTAATGACCCTAAAGCTCCCAACTTTATTGCAGTCAACCAGCGAAAGCTGGTATTTTCACCATGGATGGCGACCAACCAGTAACGTGGCGGCCTCCATTCACTGCTATGGCGTCTCCAACTTGGCCACCACATGGCAACCCTCAACACAGTCCTTGGCGACCCCATTTCGGCCACCCAATTAGCAACCCCGACCTGACCATGGTGCCTCCATGTCGGTCACATAATCGGCCCATGACCCATGGCGACTAACCTAGTCAGCAGCATAAACAGCACCAGACCAGACCCTTGGCGGCTCCCCTTGCACCACCATGACGACGACCCTCTAGCACCACCATGACGACGACCCTCTAGCACCACCCAACCGACACCGACCTGTTCTCCCCTCGGATTTCAGACCTGCATGCCTCCTTGACGGTCTGTTTTGGCCCTCCAAGGTGACTCCATCCGGCCAGCATCACCGTCGGGAGCAATTCCCACCTCCAGCACGTCAACCCCGCACAATGGAAGGAAACATGGCGTGGTTGCTGCTGGAAAACAGCAGGACGTCCTCCTGGTTTTCTTCTTCCCTTGTTGATTTCTCATTTAATTCTTATGTTTATCATGTTTATGATTTATGCAACATGTGTATGCATGCAACAAAAGAAAAAGAAAGGAAAGGAAGAAGAATTACCCGAGAGAAGGAGGAAGCCGACGTCTGTCTGCAGAGAAATTATGTGGATGATGCCCTCCCTTCTCTTTATATAATGTCATGAAGGCTAGGGTTTGTGAAAACTTACTTCCCCCGTATTTCACTTAATCGAGTAACCGGGTAATCAATATGATTCACTTTATTGTTTAAACGGTTTGATTCCGCTTGACCGATTAAACAATAATTAATCGGTTAAAATACTTTTCACTTAACCGGGTAATTCACAGTTAACCGCTTGACGGTAAATAATTTGTATGGAAAAAAATAAATTTTCCAACATTCGATCCCATAGCGACGAACATTATTATTCTTATTATTATTATATATATATATATTATTATTATTATTATTTCCGGGTCTTTACAATCTCCCCAACTTAGAATTATTTCGTCCCCGAAATATTATAGCATTAATAGGATATTCATGATTAAGTACATCTCCGGTATAATTTCATGTTACAACAATTACACGGATTTTATGCTACAAACAGGCTAGGATATTTTCTAGTCATTTCCTATTCAGTCACCCATGTAGCTTCTTCTGATACCTGATTCTCCATAATACCTTTACCAAAGGGATCTCCTTGTTATGGAGTGTCTTTGTTTCCCTCGCTAAGATGCAAATCGGTTTTTCCTTGTAGGTTAAATCCGATTGTAGCTTTAAATGTGCAAAATTTGTGATAATTTGATTCTCATCTCATACATATTTCTTTGGCATTGACACGTGAAAGACATTGTGTACACCATCAAGGCTTGGTGGTAATGCTAATCTATATGCACAACTTCCGATTTGATCCAGAATTGGAAATGGTCCTATGAATCTTGGCTTCAACTTCCCTGATGTTCTAAATCTGATCACTTCCTTATTAGGTGAGGTCCTAAGGTAGACGAACTCCCCAACTTGGAATTCTAAGTCCTTCCTTCGAGTGTCAGCATAACTTTTTTGCCGATCCTAAGCTTCTTTAAGCCTTTGCTGGATGAGTTGCACTTTTTCAGCTGCTTCTCTCACAATCTCTGGCCCGACCATAACCACCTCTATAGACTCCAACCAGCATGATGGAGATTGACAAGGCCTACCGTATAAAGCTTCAAACGGTGCCATTCCTATACTGGCTTGGTAAGAGTTATTATAGGTGAATTCAGCCAAGGCTAAGTGTTTCTCCCAATCTCCTCCCCAGTCAAGGATGCAAGCTCTCAATAAATCCTCCAAGGTTTGATTGGTCCTCTCACTCTGACCATCAATTTTGGGGTGATATGCTATTCTTAACTTGATTTGGGTCCCCATATCTTTTTGAAACATTTCCCAAAAATGTGACGTGAATAGCGGATCTCTGTCAGAGACTATCTCCTTTGGAATTCCATCCAGCCTGACAATGTTATTTATGTACAGTTCTACTAAGTATTCCGCCGTCCTTGTTGATTTTTTGGGGATAAAGTGAGCTACCATAGTCAAACGGTCCACAACCACCCATATAGAGTCATGTCTCTTCAAAGTCCTTGGGAGTTTAGTAATAAAATCACATGTGACACACTCCCATTTCCAGGTAGGTATCTCTAAAGATTGTAATAATCCACCGAGTAGTTGATGTTGGGCTTTGATCAATTGGCATGTCTGACACTTAGAAACAAAATCCACCACATCCCTCTTCATCCCAATCCACCAGTAGGTTCGTTTTAAGTCCTGGTACATCTTTGTAACACCAGGGTGTATTGAGAACCTTGAACGATGAGCTTCCTCCAGGATATCTCGCTTTAATGCATCATTATTGGGTACACACAACCTCCCTCTAAATCTGATTACACTATTGGAATCTGCTACAATGTCGGGAGTTTTGTCGAACATTTCATTCAGCTTCTCTCTTCCATTTGTGTTAGCTTAACTCGGTCCACCAATTCATTGGAGATAACCAGGTTTGCCAGTAGTCCTGTCATTCGTTCCACCGGGTTAATAGCTACCACCTCAGCTAACATAGCCCAAAGTCTAGCTAGCTGTTGACCCTTGTCCACCTTGCCCTTCCGACTCAACGCATCGGCTACAACATTCGCTTTTCTCGGATGGTATAAATTTGGAAATCATAGTCCTTCAAGTATTCTATCCACCGCCTCTGTCAAAGGTTAAGGTCATTCTGGGTGAAGATACATTTCAAACTTTGGTGGTCGGTGAAAATGTCGAACTGAGCTCCGTAAAAATAGAGTCTCCAAATTTTCAGAGCAAACACAACTGCTGCCAGTTCCAAGTCATGGGTTGCATAATTTTGCTCATGAGTCTTCAATTGGCGAGAGGCGTAAGCCACCACCTTACCATCTTGCATAAGGACACATCCTAACCCCACTAGAGATGCATCACTGAAGACCACGAATCCTACATTGCCATTTGGTATAGTCAAAACTGGTGTAGTAGTTAAACTCTTCTTCAAAGATTGGAAAGTCTCCTCACACTTGTTACTCCATTTGAACTTGACTCCCTTGCATGTAAGTTTAGTCATTGGTGATGCCACCAAGGAGAAATCTTTAATGAACTTCCAATAGTAACCTGCTAGTCCAAAGAAACTTCGGATATCTGTGACTGACTTGGGTTGTGGCCAATCAGCAACTACTCTCACTTTTGATGGATCCACTGCGACTCCCGCCTTTGAGACAACATGTCCAAGGAATTTCACCTCCTCCAGCCAGAAGTCACACTTTGATAACTTGGCGAACAATTGATTCTCCCTCAAAACTGGAAGAGCAATGGACAAGTGTTTCCCATGGACCTCCTCATTATTTGAATAGACCAAAATGTCATCCACAAACACAATAATAAACTTATCCAAGTATTCGTGGAACACTGTGTTCATAAGTGACATAAAGGCTGTTGGTGCATTTGTCAGACCAAAAGGCATAACTAGAAACTCATAATGTCCATATCGAGTTCTGAAAGTTGTTTTCTGTATGTCAGATTCCTTCACCCGCAGTTGATGATATCCGGACCGCAAGTCTATTTTTGAGAATATTTTGACTGTTTTCAACTGATCAAATAAATCATCAATCCTCGGTAAGGGGTACCGATTCTTAACTATCACTTGATTGAGCTAGCGATAGTCAATACACAATCGAAGTGAGCCATCCTTCTTCTTTACGAAAAGAACAAGGGCTCCCCAGGGTGAAGTACTTTGTCGGATGAAGCCTACCTGCAACAGCTCTTCTAATTGACTCTTTAACTCCTTGTGTTCCACGGGAGCCATGCGGTATGGTGCTTTAGAAATTGGTGATACTCCAGGTGCTAGGTCAATGACAAACTCCACCGCCCGCTTAGGAGGTAACCCTGGAAGTTAACCTGGAATCATGGACAACTCTTTGGGTTTGGACTCATACTCCTCTAGAGTTGCCGAAAAGGCTTTACAACCCTCACCAAACCACTCAGTTGCCTCACTAACCGACACAATACAGGAGGATGGATCATTCCATAACCCTTGGAAAATGACCCCCATCTCACAATTACAAGGTTTTGTCAACACTCTCCTCCCTTTACAGTCGAGAAACGCTTGGTGTGCAGACAACTAGTCCATTCCCAATAGTACATCAAAGCCTATTATCCCATAGATAATTAAATTCCATACATAGGGTTTCCCTTGTATATCCAAGGATAGGATAGTCACTCCTAACGTTGTGACTTCCCCGTCTCCCGTTGCAGTAGTGACCCTATAAGTCTTTGGAGAAACACTTAGCCTTGGCTAAATTCACCTATAATAACTCTTACCAAGCCAATATAGGAATGGCACCGTTTGAAGCTTTATATGGTAGGCCTTGTCGATTTCCATCATGCTGGTTGGAGTCTACAGAGGTGGTTATAGTCGGGCTAGAGATGGTGAGAGAAGCAGCTGAAAAAGTGCATCTCATCCAACAAAGGCTTAAGGTAGCTCAGGATCGGCAGAAAAGTTATGCTGACACTAAAAGCAAGGACTTAGAATTCCAAGTTGGGGAGTTCATCTACCTTAAAACCTCACCTAAAAAGGGAGTGATCAGATTTAGAACATCAGGGAAGTTGAAGCCAAGATTCATTGGACCATTTCCAATTCTGGATCGAATCGGAAGTTGTGCATATAGATTAGCATTACCACCAAGCCTTGATGGAGTACACAATGTCTTTCATGTGTCAAAGCTAAAGAAATATGTACGAGATGAGAATCACATTATCACAAATTTTACAGATTTAGAGCTACAATCGGATTTAACCTACGAGGAAAACTGATTCGCATCTTAGCAAAGGACACAAAGACACTATGTAACAAGGAGATCCCTTCGGTAAAGGTATTATGGAGAAATCAGGGATCAGAAGAAGCTACATGGGAGACTGAACAGGAAATGGCCAGAAAATATCCTAGCCTATTTGTAGCATAAAATCCGTGTAATTATTGTCACATGAACTTATACTGGAGATGTACTTAATCATGAATATCCTATTAATGCTATGATATTTCGGGGACGAAATAATTCTAAGTTAGGGAGATTGTAAAGACCCGGAAAATAATAATAATAATAATAATAATAATAAGAATAATAACGTTCGACGCGGTGGGATCGAACTTGGGAAAAATTTAATTTTTTTCATTTAAATGGAAAAAAATCGTTAGCTGGTTAAGTATGAATTACCTGGTTAATTGAAAAGTAATTTTTAACTGGATAATTCTAGTTGAAATGGTCGAGTCGACTACACTATTTAACCATTTAAGTTAACCATACAATGTACCCATTTAATAGGTTAAGTGAACTATGTCGATTACCCAATTACCTGGTTAAAGGAATTACGGTGAAGGGGTGCTTCCACGTACCCTATCCATCATTTTATTTCATTATAAAAGGAGAATGGGTGGGCGTCATCTGCATTTTTCCTCCTCAAACAGACGCCGGATTTCCTCCTTCGCTCGATTAATTTTCTTTCCTTTCTTTTCTTTTGTTGCATGCATACACATGTTGCATAAATCAGAAACATTATAAACAAAAGTATTAAATGAGAAATCAACAAGGGAAGAAGAAAACCAGGAGGACCTCCTGCTGTTTTCCAGCAGCAACCACGCCATGTTTCCTTCCATGGTGCGGGGTTGGCGTGTTGGAGGTGGGAATTGCTCCATACGGTGATGCTGGCCGGATGGAGTCACCTTGGAGGGCCAAAACAGACCATCGAGGAGGCACGCAGGTCTGAAATCCGAGGGAGAACAGGTCGGAGGCGCCGCCGTGGTGGTGCTAGAGGGTCGCCGCCGTGGTGGTGCTAGAGGGTCATCATCATGGTGGTGCTAGAGGGTCGTCGTCATGGTGGTGCAAGGGGAGCCGCTATGGGTCTGGTCGGGTGCTATTTATGTGGCTGACTAGGGTAGTCGCCATGGGTCCTGGGCTGATTATGTGACCGACATGGAGTCACCATGGTCAGGTCAGGGTTACTGATTGGGTGGCCGGAATGGGGTCGCCAAGGACTGGTTGAGGTGGTTGGTCGCCATGCATGGTGAAAATATCGGTTTACGCTGGTTGACAACAATAAAGCTAGGAGCGTTATTGTTAAAGTAGAATGGCAACCAGGTAAATATGGGAGAACTCGATGCGGTCAAGTTAGAATATAAGGTAAATACAAAAAAATTAAGTATGGGACATGTTAATAATTAAATTATCAACTAGTTAATGGGGATTTGGTTGGGGATAATTAATAATTAATTATCATCAGAATTGTTGAAAATTTAATAAGTAATGAAGACTAACATGAACTAATTACATCATTTAAAAATTGATAGTATATTAGTCATGTAGTTGCATGTAGGTTCATGCAAATAAAATTATACTAATGTATAATTTTATGCCCTCATTCAGATTAAGGTTAGCGGATTACAGTCAGACGAAATCTCAAGTCAGGTACGTATAATAGGTAGAACATCGTACTTTCCTTGTTGGTAGCCTAGGTCGGCCTGAGCCCAGATTCGACTACCATGCACCGATTGCAACCGGGGTCAAAGAATTGACTCAGTCTGACACAGGGTCATATTATGTGCGTAAATTGTGTAATGCATCGACATTGTTTTAGAGTAGTGATAGCTGCCCCATACAAAGGCTAAGCCCGGGGTGAGCGAGGCACAGCGATTCCTCCATCGCACTGGAGTGCAGTGATAGCCTCCCCATAAAAAGGCTACGGCCAGAGTGTGTGAGGCACTGGCACTAGAATTGGTAGTGAGAGCTTCCCCACAAAAGGGCGTAGCATTCACCTGAGTGCAGTGATAGCTTCCCCATAAAAAGCTACGGCCAGGGTGTGCAAGGCACTGGCACTGGAGTGCAGTGATAGCCTCCCCATAAAAGGCTACGGCCGGGGTGTGTGAGGCACTGGCACTAGAATTGGTAGTGAGAGCTTCCCCACAAACGGGGCGTAGCAATCACCTAAGTTTAGTGATAGCTTCCCCACAAAAAGGCTACGGCCAGGGTGTGCGAGGTACTAGCACTAGAGATGGTAGTGGTAGCCTCCCCGCAAAAGGGCTACGGCTGGGGTGTGCGGATCACAGCGGACACCTCCTCTGCATTGTTTTAGAGTAGAGCGGAATCGCTCCACCGCATATTAAAATGAACATAGGGAAATTGCACACCCCGGCCGTAGCCTTTTTATGGGAGGCTCTCACTGCACTCAGGTGATTGCTACACCCCGTTTGCGGGGAAGCTCTCACTACCAATTCTAGTGCCAGTGCCTCACACACCCCGGCTAAAGCCTTTTTATGGGGAGGCTATCACTGCACTCCAATGCAATGGAGGAATCACTGTGCCTCGCTCACCCCGGCCGTAGCCTTTTTATGGGGCGGCTATCATTGCACCAAAACAATGTCGATGCATTACACAATTTATGCACATAATATGACCCAGTGTCAGACTGAGTCAATTCTTTCCCGGTTGCACTGGGTGCATGGTGGTCGAGTCTGGGCTCAGGCCGACCTAGTCTACCAACAAGGAAAGTACGATGTTCTACCTATTATACATACCTGACTTGTGATTTCATCTGACTATTATCCGCTAACCCTAATCTGAATGAGGGCATAAAATTATACATTAGTATAATTTTATTTGCATGAACCTACATGCAACTACATGACTAGTATAACTATCCATTTTGAAGATATAAAATATATCATGTTGGACTTCATTAATTATTTAATTTCTAGTAAGTCCAATGATAATTTATTATCAATGTGATATAATCAATTAAGTCCTTTTTTTCACATTTCCAATTAAATATCCCAAATAAAACCTGCATTTACCAGTTAATAATTCAATTATTAACTATACTCAATACTTAATTACTAGTAGTAGTATATTCTTTAACTTATTTGTATTATCATAATTTAAGGATGTCACTAGTACAGTTATTTGTAATTTATTTTTAACTCGACCGTATCGAGTCATCCCATATTTACAAAACTGCCATTCTTCTTCCCCGACGTCCTTCTCTTTCCCATACCTTCTTCTTCTTCGCACCCAAAACCAGTATGTCTTCTTTTCCTTCCACCCAATTTCAGACCCCATCTTCTATCTACCCCACTGATCCGATTGGAAAACCCCAAAGATCCAATCTTTATCCGCTGCTATCTCATGGAACTCGGACTACACCCTACATGGGGACCTTAATTTCACCATTCATGGTGGCCGACCAGCAGCCATGGCGACTGCCCCATCAAGGTGACGACCAGCACCACCCCAGGTGACGACCAGTCTGCACTTTCCATGGCAGATCCACGTCTGGCCAGCAACACCGCCCATGGCAACACCGACCTGGTCTCCCTTCACGTTCCTGATTTGCATCCCTCCTCGACGGTCTGACTTGGCCACCCAAGGCGACTCCGTCCGGCCAGCAGCACCGCTGGGAGCACTCCCTACTTCCAGCACGTCAACCCAACTCACAAGGATGGAAGACGGCGTTGTTGCTGCTGCAAAACATCAGGATGACCTCCTAGTGTTCCCCTTCTCTTCGTTGATTTCAGATTTTAATTTTATGTTTATCATGCTTATTATCTAAACATGCTTATTATCCATTTGAGCATGTGTATTTATGCAACTAAGAAGAGGAAAGGAAGAAGAATTACCCGAGCGAAGGAGGAAATCCGACGTCTGTCTGAGGAGGAAAATATGCAGATGACGCCCTCCCCTTCTCCTTTTATAATGAAATAAAATGACGGATAGGGTACGTGGAAGCACCCCTTCACCGTAATTCCTTTAACCGGGTAATTGGGTAATCGACATGGTTCACTTAACCTTATTAAATGGGTACATGGTATGGTTAACTTAAATGGTTAAATGGATAAATAGTGTAGTTGACTCGACCGATTCAACTAGAATTATCCGGTTAAAAATTACTTTACAATTAATCGGGTAATTAATACTTAACCAGCTAACGATTTCTTTCCATTTAAATGAAAAAAATTAAAATTTTCCAACGTTCAATCCCACCGCCTCGAATGTTATTATTATTATTATTATTTTTTCCTGGTCTTTACAATCTCCCCAACATAGAATTATTTCGTCCCCGAAATATCATAGCATTAATAGGATATTCATGATTAAGTACATCTCCGGTATAAGTTCATGTTACAACAATTACACGGATTTTATGCTACAAACAGGCTAGGATATTTTCTGGCCATTTCCTGTTCAGTCTCCCATGTAGCTTCTTCTGATCCCTGATTTCTCCATAAATGGCAATAGTCCTGTCTTGGCAGCTAGCTAGAGTTTGGGCTATGTCAGCTGAGGTGGTAGCTATTAACCCGGTGGAACGAGTGACAGGACTACTTGCAAACCTGGTTATCTCCGATGAATTGGTGGACCGAGTTAAGCTAACACAAATGGAAGATGAGAAGCTAAATGAAATGTTGGACAAAACACCCGACATTGTAGCAGATTCCAACAGTGTAATCAGATTTAGAGGGAGGTTGTGTGTACCCAACAATGATGCATTAAAGCGAGATATCCTGGAGGAAGCTCATCGTTCAAGGTTCTCAATACACCCTGGTGTTACAAAGATGTACCAGGACTTAAAACGAACCTACTGGTGGATTGGGATGAACAGGGATGTGGTGGATTTTGTTTCCAAGTGTCAGACGTGCCAATTGATCAAAGCCCAACATCAACTACCCGGTGGATTATGACAATCTTTAGAGATACCTACCTGGAAATGGGAGCGTGTCACATGTGATTTTATTACTAAACTCCCAAGGACTTTGAAGAGACATGACTCTATATGGGTGGTTGTGGACCGTTTGACTAAGGCAGCTCACTTTATCCCCACAAAATCAACAAGGACGGTGGAATACTTAGCAGAACTGTACATAAATAACATTGTCAGGCTGCATGGAATTCCAAAGGAGATAGTCTCTGACAGAGATCCCCTATTCATGTCACATTTTTGGGAAGTTTTTCAAAAAGCTATGGGGACCCAAATCAAGTTAAGTACAGCATATCACCCCCAAACTGATGGTCAGAGTGAGAGGACCAATCAAACCTTGGAGGATTTGTTGAGAGCTTGCATCCTCGACTAGGGAGGAGATTGGGAGAAACACTTAGCCTTGGCTGAATTCACCTATAATAACTCTTACCAAGCCAGTATAGGAATGACACCATTTAAAGCTTTATACGTTAGGCCTTGTCGATCTCCATCATGCTGGTTGGAGTCTACAGAGGTGGTTATAGTTGGGCCAGAGATGGTGAGAGAAGCAGCTGAAAAAGTGCAACTCATCCAGCAAAGGCTTAAGGCAGCTCAGGATCGGCAGAAAAATTATGCTGACACTCGAAGGAAGGACTTAGAATTCCAAGTTGGGGAGTTCGTCTACCTTAAGACCTCACCTAAAAGGGAGTGATCAGATTTAGAACATCAGGGAAGTTGAAGCCAAGATTCATAGGACCATTTCCAATTCTGGATCGAATTGGAAGTTGTGCAAATAGATTAGCATTACCACCAAGCCTTGATGGTGTACACAATGTCTTTCAAGTGTCAATGCTAAAGAAATATGTACGAGATGAGAATTACATTATCACAAATTTTGCAGATTTAGAGCTACAATCGGATGTAACCTACGAGGAAAAACCAATTCGCATCTTGGCAAGGGAAACAAAGACACTCCGTAACAAGGAGATCCCTTTGGTAAAGGTTTTATGGAGAAATCAGGGATCAGATGAAGCTACATGGGAGACTGAACAGGAAATGGCCAGAAAATATCCTAGCCTGTTTGTAGCATAAAATCTGTGTAATTGTTGTAACATGAACTTATACCGGAGATGTACTTAATCATGAATATCCTATTAATGCTATGATATTTCGGGGACGAAATAATTCTAAGTTGGGGAGATTGTAAAGACTCGAAAAATAATAATAATAATAATAATAATAATAATAATAATAATAATAATAATAATAACGTTCGTCGCAGTGGGATCAAATGTAGGCAATTTTATTTTTTCCATACAAATTATTTACCGTCAACCGGTTAACTATTAATTACCCGGTTAAGTGAAAAGTATTTTAACCGATTAATTATTGTTTAATCGGTCAAGCGAGAATCAAACCGTTTAAACAATAAAGTGAATCATATCGATTACCCGGTTACTCGATTAAGTGAAATACGGGGGAAGTAAGTTTTCACAAACCCTAGCCTTCATGACATTATATAAAGAGAAGGGGAGGGCATCATCCACATAATTTCTCTTCAGACAGACGTCGGCTTCCTCCTTCTCTCGGGTAATTCTTCTTCCTTTCCTTTCTTTTTCTTTTGTTGCATGCATACACATGTTGCATAAATCATAAACATGATAAACATAAGAATTAAATGAGAAATCAACAAGGGAAGAAGAAAACCAGGAGGACGTCCTGCTGTTTTCCAGCAGCAACCACGCCATGTTTCCTTCCATGGTGCGGGGTTGACGTGCTGGAGGTGGGAATTGCTCCCGACGGTGATGCTGGCCGGATGGAGTCACCTTGGAGGGCCAAAACAGATCGTCGAGGAGGCACGCAGGTCTGAAATCCAAGGGGAGAACAGGTCGGTGTCAGTTGGGTGGTGCTAGAGGGTCGTCGTCATGGTGGTGCAAGGGGAGCCGCCATGGGTCTGGTCGGGTGTTGTTTATGTGGCCGACTAGTGTAGTCGCCATGGGTCATGGGCTGATTATGTGACCGACATGGAGTCACCATGGTCAGGTTGGGGTTGCTGATTGGGTGGCCGGAATGGGGTCGCCAAGGACTAGTTGAGGGTTGCCATGTGGTGGCCAAGTTGGAGACGCCATAGCAGCGAATGGAGGCCGCCACGTTACTGGTTGGTCGCCATGCATGGTGAAAATACCGGCTTTCGCTGGTTGACTATAATAAAGCTGGAGCTTTAGGGTCATTAAATGAATTGTTAAAGTAGAATGGCAACCAGGTAAATATGGGAGAACTCGATGCGGTCGAGTTAGAATATAAGGTAAATACAAAAGAATTAAGTATGGGACATGTTAATAATTAAATTATCAACTAGTTAATGGGGATTTGGATGGGGATAATTAATAATTAATTATCATCAGAATTGCTGAAAATTTAATAAGTAATGAAGACTAACATGAACTAATTACATCATTTAAAAGTTGATAGTATATTAGTCATGTAGTTGCATGTAGGTTCATACAAATAAAATTATACTAATGTATAATTTTATGCCCTCATTCAGATTAGGGTTAGCAGATTACAGTCAGACGAAATCACAAGTGAGGTACATATAATAGGTAGAACATCGTACTTTCCTTGTTGGTAGCCTAGGTCGGCCTGAGCCCAGATTCGACCACCATGCACCGAGTGCAACCGGGGTCAAAGAATTGACTCAGTCCGACACGGGGTCGTATTATGTGCGTAAATTGTGTAATGCATCGACATTGTTTTGGAGTAGTGATAGCCGCCCCATAAAAAGGCTACGGTCAGGGTGAGCGAGGCACAGCGATTCCTCCATCACACTGGAGTGCAGTGATAGCCTCCCCATAAAAAGGCTACGGCCGGGGTGTGTGAGGCACTGGCACTAGAGTTGGCAGTGAGAGCTTCCCCACAAACAGGGCGTAGCAATCACCTGAGTGTAGTGGTAGCCTCCCCACAAAAAGGCTACGGCCGGGGTGTGCAAGGCACTGGCACTGGAGTGCAGTGATAGCCTCCTCATAAAAAGGCTACGGCCGGGGTGTGTGAGGCACTGGCACTAGAATTGGTAGTGAGAGCTTCCCCACAAACGGGGCGTAGCAATCACCTGAGTGTAGTGATAGCTTCCCCACAAAAAGGCTACGGCCGGGGTGTGCGAGGCACTGGCACTAGAAATGGTAGTGGTAGCCTCCCCACAAAAGGGCTACGGCCGGGGTGTGCGAATCACAACGGATAGTAAAATGAACATAGGGAAATAATGGAGTGTACTTGACTTGTTTTATCTGTTATACTACTTAGTGTTGTAATCACTAACGCGGAATTGCCTCCGCGGGTGTGCAGATACGAAATTAGGTGATTGACAACCAGGGCATGGAGCAAAATAAATATAGGGACTCCCTTTTTATTTATTTGAGAAATAAATGTGGCTACTGGGAAACGGTCCAAGATTGTAGGATCTTTATATGTGTTTTGACAATTAATAGAAAAATTAGTTTATGAGACACTAGTTTTATATAGTAACACTTGGCTCGTGGCTCGGAACAGGCTAGCATTACATCATCCCCTAACCAGGCCTAATAGATATATTAGTTCATGAGTTTTTTATCTCATTCTGTTCATGTATCGGGACCTCTCATTTTTTTGTCTATAGATTGCCAGATCATTTCATTTTTCTGTGTATAGGTTGTTAGGCCATTTGATTCTGCTCATGTAATTGCCAAACCATTTTATTTGTCCATGTATAGATTGTCAGACTATTTCACCTTGTATGTGTCTAGATTGACCATTGCATTGCATTACCGTGCTAGTTCATCATATTGCATTACAAAGCTTAGTACACTGGTTCATTAAATTTTTCAAGAGTGCTTAGTATGTGTCCCATGGAACGGGTAAAATGGAACAGGTAATTAAATTTATTTGTAGTATGTGTGCAAGGTACATGGAACGGGTAATCATAACCCCTATGACTCCATCTTAGTGTTCTTAGCATTATATAATAAGTTACCTAACTCAAGGGTTGAACTAAGAATAGAAAATGATTCATGCATTTAGTTAATGATTTATAGTAGTATGCATTCCTCCTAATTATAGGGGTGGCGTGGCTTCCTTTCTGACTCAGAGTGCTTATGTTATGAGCCTTTTAAGTTAAGATTTCCTCCTTAGGATGAATGACCTGCATGCACTTCTTAATGTTTCCTTAAGGTTGAAATCAACTTCCACGATGTTAGTCTTTATCAAAAGATAGCGTAACAAGTGGCTTTTAATATTATAATATCATAGTTCATTCCACATCCAGGTCAAATTGGGGTGTTACAAGAATAAGATTCAAGTGTTTGCTCTTAATTATACTCTTGATGCTTTCTCTAAATGTTGTAGTCATAAATCTCTTAGGACCTTCAATTTATGAGAACTTTTCATATACCACGTAGAAAGGAAAACGAAAATACAAGAAGCATCGACAATCAGGTCCACTTGCAAATTTTAGTGGAGTAATCCAAAAATAGACAGCCGTCCTTACATGAATTTCGTTTTAAATGTCTGCCGCAAAGCAAGAATTGTCGAGACTATTGAGAGGATCTTGATAGTATGGCATTGTGAGAGGCGTAGGTGGAGTCACCGTCGAAATTATAACCGGACTATTACGCTCAACTTCTTGAAACCGCAAAACCTTCGTCGCATAGCTGAGAACACTGATTTTGATAGTACATATTATAGGGTTTTCCTGAAACCACCGAGCCTTAAACTTCAAGAAGGTAATGGTGACCAAAGATGGTCCAAGGAGGCGGCCAGAGGGTGGGGAGAACCGACGCCGGTTGTTCTCAAACATACCAATAACAATATATCTACAAGTCGTGATGCTAAAAAAGCCCATAATTTAGCCCAACGACAAAGCCCATCAAAACTCTGGCAATTTAAGTTCCCAGATAAGTCCCACTTTACCCATCGCCGTAAGCCATGTATCAACATACGCATATAGAAGACACCACAAGGATGAAGCCTTGAAACCCCAAAATCCTAAATATTATTAGTTTGCGTAGTTTCATGTATCTGTCTCAAAGTGCTCAAATTTCTTAATAGCTGAAACATATCTTAACGGATTTGTTCCCACGGTTGCGACCCCTCTTCTACATTTGATCAATCACAAATTTGGTTCCATTAACATATTTCTCCTTCACAAAGTCGCTCATCAACCAAAAACTCAGTAAACATTTCACATAATTAAAACTAAAGTTGTGCGCACTAATATTTGCAAGATATTTCAAGTAATTTCAGGCATGTGTAAAAATATCTACAAGTTGGTAAAAACATGATTTTTTTTTCAAAAAGTTACAAACTAAAAAACATGGTTTTCAAGTTTCTGGTGACCTGGGTTTACTTTGAAAAAATTAATTCCTTGCAGCCCAGTAGGAGAGTGTTGCAGCCCATGTAGCCTGCAGATGTCAAGCCCATTTCTCGGGCCACAAGGATGAATAAGCATCTCAAAGAATTGTTGCCCCGTCAAAGGGGCTTGTAATGAGAACCAGATATTTATAATAAATAAATAATAATGGTTGAAAGCAATATAGAATGCATCTTCCTCTTTCCTAAGCACTTGAAAAAGATCCTATGTGGTTGCATAGAAAAAGCCTCCACAACATAAATTTCATTATCCATACAACATGGAAGTACAACAGAAGTCATTATCCATTTGGGAAGTTGCATTTAAGTAATTGAGAAAACACTTGGAGATATCACTAGAGTTTAAGAACTTATTTTCTTGATGGATGCTTGTACTGATGTCTATATATAATTAACAAGAATGTCCAGGCAAAGCATTGAACCAAAGGCCCCTTCCAATTATTGGGCAAATCTTAGTTGATCTCTACAACAGTTTCTAAAGAAAGACAATCTAGCTAAGCTACTTGTTCATACAGTTTATGTCCCACCATGATTTTCTTAAAACACTTGGGAAGGCAGCTGAGAATAATCAATTTATGCGTACTTGGGTCCTTAGGCTTGAGTAAAGTACTAGTGTACATTACAACAGGTCCAAAGGATTCTGGCTAATGTTTTCCACTTTTATGTAAAAAAAAGCTAACAATGAAAATTAATGCAAGGCAGTATGATAGACAGAAAATTTCTTTGTACTTTAAAAGTGTGCCTGTAGTTCATATCTTAAAAGCTACTTTTCTTCCCTATATTCCGAACTGGCTTTATGTCATACAAAAACATTCTAAGGAGTAAGGATTATAATTAATTGATCTAGTTTTTTTATGAAGTATTTTATATTACTAGTTACTATATATTATGTAACATTTTACTTAATTTAAAAATAATCCAGATGAATATTATCTGAAACTGAGTGGAATATCGTATTCTTTTTAGTGAGCTAATTAAATAAAAATTAAATTGTTTTTTTCACAGATTAAACATTGAGAATATTCCAGGGTAAAAAAGAAGCTCAATAGTTATGAAGTCAATTTCCGAGTATTTGATAATTATTTCAAATTGTATGCCATTGAACTCATCCGTCTTTGCCATAAAAATTAGTTTCCTCTTACTCAGTTTTTAAGAACTAATGATTTTTTAAACGAAGATAAATACAAGATATTATTAATATTGATGACAATTAATCTCGATCACATTACAAACCCCTTTAACAACCAGCCTATCTTTGTGGAGCATAATTTTAGACTAAACTCCAATTTATAACAAAAAAAATTCGAATTGACACTATTCTATTTTTTTCAAATCAAACTTTTAAATTAAGTATGTATTAATCAATAAGATTTCAAGTTCTAACTTTATTTTTTTACTGAGTTAAGGACTAAAAACTAGTAATCATCATCCTTTTTTATTATTTAACTAAAAACCAATGTTTAATATCAATTAATATAATTAATTGATTCGTTATCCAATTCAAGTTGCAATAGAAAAATGCATTTCTCACTTTAAATTACTATTTATAATATATGTAGATAACATCCAACCATCTTAAAAATTGTCCAATCCACTCTCTTCCAAATCAAGACGAGTTTCGAATTATTGAATGATGACGCATACATTAGTTAACACTATTTTCTAAGTGCATATATATAAGAATACGAGAGGTGCTATGCGGATGTTAGAAACTCCACTTCTTTCTGATGGTATAGCTTAAAACAAGTACAATTAATGTTCATAAAAAATTGAACATAAAGATAAAAAATTTATCCCATGACATCTTCGATATCAAATGAAAAATGTTCAAAATCCTTATCTTAAGAAGTGTGTTTAATTTGTAATCTGAAACAACAAAGCTGTCAACTTGAAGATAATTATTAAAACAGATTGTTTGCCCGTCAAAAGCATTGACTTGTACCATTTGGATAAGACCATGAATGTAAGCAACTTAATCAAGAAGATAAACTAAGCTTTTAAACCCTACCTCTCGATGGATGATAAAGAGTCTTGGTTAGTGTGAGACGAAGAGTCTCCAGCAATGGGACACTGTAATACACACCCATGCTTGGTGATCTAGGAAGTGGGGAAGAAAAGAACACAACTAATTAGCATTAACATGATTCCAAAAGGATCAATATCAATCACATGGGAGCCTCACTGTGGCCGGTTGCTTACAGCTTAAAATAATTTCCGCTCCAATTCATGCCAATTAACTAAATTAATCTCAGATTCAAGCTCCCAATTGGTCTATTTGACGCGATTAGCGCGATCAACAATCGTGGTCCCCTGTGGGGAAAAGTCGGCCTCGGATAAAGTGGTGGCATAAAAAACGGTAAGAGTTGCAAGACCTCCGAGAAGTGATTAATTTAGTGTTATCTTCTTATCTTCAGATGGGCATCGTTGTTTACATTTCATTGTTAATCAATATGGTCCTTGCATTGTGCCACTATTATTTATTCATTGCATTTGTTTATTGAAATTAAGGTGGTCATGAGTTAATCAATCTACTTGTTCGCAATGTACAGATTGTGTCCGTTGTTTGGGAATTATGCAAAGTAACTACTTCCTGGCCATCTTTTTTAGTAAGCATGAAATCCAAAGTTTGATCACAATTTCAAGGCATGGGTTCATTGCATAGCGCCTGCAGTGCGTTATCTTGGGATCATATAATACACAAACTTGGCTCGCAAAGCTTTAGGTTTCAACCACACTTTAAATATTCTATGAATTATTATAAATCTGGTGGAAGGTATATTTAGTTTAATCGAATTGAATTAGGTTTAATGAAATTTTAAAATTCGAACCAAAATACCTTATTAAATATTTAAAAAAGTTTTTTATTTATATTAAAGTAAATACTGGCTAAAATATGATGCCTTTCAACAAAAACTAAAGGAGGGTTTCGAAAAAATATTACAGTAAAAACTGTAATAGGAATTAGAATACTAAGATACGTAATATATTTGGTCAGACCGGCCGGTACTAGGTATTTAAATCTATATACTTTCAGCCGAGAATTTAAATGTATTGTATCGTTTGACCAATCAAAATTGAAGGCCCCTATGGTTGTAATAGAAATATAACAAAGAATTTGTGTTATAATTACAACACAAAACTATAAATAAGATTGAAACTTACAAGATCTAATCGGAGTTAGAAAGGCCAGGGACGTGGAATTGGTGGGCGGCGAGCCTTCTTTATATTGTAAGCGAACTGATCAGTATCTGGGCGTTCCTAAGCATGCCGAGCAGTTTTTTGATGTGCTTCTTGCTCCTCAATGCTTATGATCAAAACAAAATAATATTATCAGTTCAAATATTAATAAAATTAGAGATAAAAATCGTACCTTGCAATGGAATAAAATCAAGGATGTTCCACTGGTTGATTTACTCACAAGAATGGAAAAGAATATGATCCATAACCTAGATCCCTAAAATCAAGCACTAGCAACTTTAAGATAACCAAGGTCGCTCACCAGATTATAACAAAACCGACAACGTATTAGGAAGGTCAAGGGTCGAGTAACTATTAAGACTCCTAGTATATTAAGTCTTTTCTGCCCGACGTAATATTAAGATTATTAAGAAGGGTTATATAGATAATTCTATTAAAACCTAATTAATTTAGAGTTCTCAAATATTGGAGTCTAAATACAACGTCCAAACTCAGTCAAAAAATCCGGCTTAATTTGTAGAAAAAAAAGAAAATATAAATTACCTTTTAATAATTTTTTACTCCGGAGATTTCTTGTTTTGATCCGTAAAATTTAATTCAAAGGTTGGTCCGATGCCATCTATCGGATGTGGTGTTTTTCACTAGGATCTGCCCACATTGTGTTATTTGGAGGTGACCAGATCTGTCACCCAGGCCAGCACGGCGGCGGGATACTCTTGGTTGGGCGGCACGGGCCATAATCTCTCTTCTTAAAAGCTTTAAGTTACAATAGAATATATGGTGATATTAAAGTGTGGGTCACGTTGGGTTTTTTTTAATTTGGGTCTGAATGAGTGGATACTTTGGTTATTATTGAGTATTTTTATCCTTTCTGATAATTGTCTGATTGTATGATTCTATCATTACCTGATAATAATAAAAAAATCCCATTTGTTTGATAAATAAACTCTTGTTTTCTTCCTCTACAATCAAAAGCAATTCAAAATAGACAATTTTTTTATTAGAGAAGTAAGGTATATATAGGTTAATTTGGTCTCTCCATTAGTAACAAAATTTACTAATTCATTGTGGTAAGATACCAAGGAGAGTATAATAAGTATATATAACTATCAAGAAATCATGTATATATTTTTACAATAGTGAACATGAAAAAATATATATCAACAATTGCTGTGGTTCCCTCCTATAAGAAAACATTTTGCCACGTATCAATCACATAGGCGCATAAATTTTGCAAGAATCATAGAAGATGAAGAAGAGACTTATTTGTGAGTGTTATTTGGAAGTTGGTTCTTGAAGTTGGCCCAGACCTGTGTCGTAATTGTCACGTTTGGTATCCTTTATCTATAAATACTTACTTAGACATGTTTATTAGGTGTGTTCCCTCTTGGAGAGATGCTAAAGCTACCCGTCAGAGGACTTTGAGTGAAGAGGTGTGTGTGAGAAAAGCCTTAGGCCTTGAAGAGATACCGAAGAGTGTCTTCTTCCTTGAAAGAGGCCTTAGGCCATGTGGACACACCCAAGGCCTTCGATATTAGATCTCAAAAGGAGATCAATTATAAAGGAGATCAATTTGGAGAGGGTAGTCAAAGTTTGATGCTTAGGGGAAAAGAAGAAATCCTTCGTTTTGTGGAAGAGCCTTGCTTGGTGTTGGGTTCTATATTAGATGTCAATCATGCATTTCGCTAAGAACAATACTTATCAAACTTTTAGGTTATTTAACACTTGTATTTGATCTATATCTGAAATGGTTATTCTCTCTTAAGTAAAAAAGAAAGTTGTAGTTGTAAAAATTGTTTTGTAATCATAGTAAATTTGGTATTTTGGGTTGTTTATCTTCTTTCGTCTTACATAAGGTTTCTATATAAAATTTGTGTTGGCTCTTTCTTTTGTGGTCTGTTATTATTATTTATTTTAGTTTACCAAAACACAATAAGATAATTGTGATCTAATGGCTTGAAATCCCAATATCAACTAGGCGATAGGAATTTTGCAAGTTCTGTCAAATGCACTTATGTTAAAATCTATCATATAGGACATAACTCATGCTATTCTTATCTTTAATCAATATTAGCATAAGAAACAGGTTGTAAGCAGTCAGCTCATTTACCGTTCTATTGACTGCTTTGTTGGACCAATGATTTTAATAACGAAATACTCCAAGGATGCTCAAAGACACATTTATGATCTTGAATACGAATCTAAGAATATCGAAGATCAAAAAGCTTGGTTACAGAGTTCAGAAGATAATTTGGAAGATCAATCGGCTAGCTATCGATCACTAAGGATTCCAAAAATAAGTGTTCGGGATGTGTTTGGAAGATAGATCAGCAACCGATCATGGTCAATTAGAATATTTATTAGAGTGATCATTGACCAGGGGGAAGGTTAGCCTTGGACAACATCATTGCAATGTCTTCAGATGATCAATCAGTTATTGGATTTGAAGCTCTTTAGATTGATCAGCAAGACTTTCGGCACTCGCACGATGTACTCAAATTAAATTAGCCAAACTCAAGTGAGGTCAAACTTTACTTTTTTAAAAATCAATGACTGAGATAAGGGTATTTTTTACTCTAAATAGGAGTGTTTGGAAAAGGTTGAAGCTAATGACGTTGCTATTCAAATGAGCTTGGTGATCAAAGTTGCGAATCAGAGTGTGCCGGTGCTTAGAGATCTACATTTGTGTTATAAAGCCACTCTGAGAGTTTTTACTTGTAAAAATATCAAAGTTGTGATCTATATAACGAAATTTTGTAAACTCTTACCATGTTTTGAAGTGTGTATGAGCCTTTTACCAATCGGTGTATATTGTGTAGGAAATTCTCTTGGCGTCACTCCAAGGTTTTGGAGCGAGATTCTTAGATATAGGACTATAGCTAATTATCTTTGGCTTGGTGGAGAGCTCGTAAGAGACTAGTGAACTTGTTATTTTGGCTCGATGGAGAGTTTACGGAATAACAAGTGTTGCATGTAAATATGTAAATATTTGTCATAGTAATGCTAGAAGACCTAGACAACCGAATGGTTTGGTGGGCTACGAGAGAGAAGCAGGAGTGTTTAACCTTGGTAAAAACCCTTTGTTTCTTTATTGTTTTATTTTTCTTTCCCTACACATATTTTACTTATTGTTTGTATTATTTACTAATCTCATAAGAATATTACATGTTTGATAATTTACCTCAAACAAAGCACTTGTATTTAACAAGTTAGCTATAATAGTTTGTATGAATCTTTCACTGCAAAGGCATTCACTTGTATGGTTTAATATAATTTGCCAATGATTGAGAAGGTTTTTAAATTAAATTTATGGTTCAATGTTATACATTACATATACAATTAAATTTCACACTTAATACTTGATAATTTGCCATGATCAATTAGTAGTCTTAAGATATGTGGACATACTAATTTGTGTGTTTAATATTAATTTTATTTAGTCACTATTTATGCTAGCACCCTGCACATTTCAAATTAAATTAAAATAAAATGGTTAAACATTTCTTATTAATTAAAAATTAGTTATAAGAAGTGGTAAATTTATCTGCATCATTTTCATTTTGAAATTGTAGGAGAAGCCACTGTCATTACCATTTTATAAATTTGTTGTTGTATTAAAAGAATGTAGTTGTTAGTCTTCAATAATATATCATAAATATGTTGACCTTTCCTAATAAGCAATGATATTATTACTATACTTTATTATAGTTGTATATTATTAATACTTACGTAAATATATGATGTAAATTGTATAAACCTTGTGATCTTGGTCAGCGCATCCTCATGCCAAAGATCAGTGGCATAACTCATGCCAAATTTAATAATTATTTGCCATTTATTATCAGTCGAACCGGTCAAACGGTAAAGAAGATTTGATAAAATAGTAAATAACTCTATAATGATAAATAAAAAATAATTAATAATTAATATAATAATAAATAAATATTTTCGTCCATACTTTAAATGTACCACTTATATTAACCATTATTTAACTTTAAAAAAATCCAGTGAGCATGCAGCAGAGATGTTAATCTTGCATTAACCATTTTTTAACTTCAAAAAATCCAGTGAGCATGCAACAGAGATGTTAATTTTCTAGGTTATTATAATGAACATATAAATAAATCTTTAAAAACACCAGAAAAAGAAAAATCGTAGGGACGACGATTAACACAAAATCTCTTTTGAACAGATTGAAGAGAGGACAATAGCACGTGAGAGCACGTATGGATATTTTGTGTGGGGTGTAGGATATATATCAAAGCAAGAGATGGTGGGCCCAACATAAGGCTACGACTACCATCGGGAATTGGCATTGGCAGGACATCTCGCTTGAATGCTTGGTCAATTAAGGACAGAAATGGCATGAAGCAGGACAAAGTTTTGGTCAATCGCTTGCTCATGTAATGAATTATTTGCTTCCCCCTTACTTCATCATCATAGAAGACTTGATTAATTTAGTCTTTTTTTATATTGACTGCGCTTTGCATCAAATCAAACTAATATTGTTGATTTATGTAGGAAATTTTAGTTGCGTTGTAGCATTATTTTCACAAAATAATGTGTATCTTATGGATGAGTTCGAGTATTTGATATTCAACAAATACATTCGTAAATGAAGCAGATTTGACCTCGTCTTAAAGGCTAAAAGATGGGTACGAGCTTGCAGTGACTATGAACTAAATGGATGCCTTATGTACTCGAAAATATTTTAATCCTATATAAGTAATTTGGGATATCTGCTGGGATCTAATCTAAATATATGATATTTATTTTAAATAAATTTAAAATAATATAAGAAAGTATGAATAGATGATATAATACTATTTTGAAAATATTTATTTAGATCACCATAAAAATGCCATGAAAGTAAAAAAAAAATCCTACTATTTAACGTATGTATGTATGTGTATGGAAAGGGGTTGAGCTGAGGTTGATTAATAATAGCCCTTCGATTATGGTACAATCAATATAATAATAAAGATAAATTTATTCAAATTGAAAAAATTATATATGCGTAATCTAAATTAATTGTTATATTTTATTTGTATAATGCTGATATTTTCACCAATTAATACTAAATAATCTCCTAAATAAAATCATAAATTTGATTGAACCAGCTCTATGATGATGAAAATATATCCTAGGTTGCTACTCGAGCAAGTTGAGTTAAGTTTAGTTGTGCTCAAACTCGGATTATTTATTTTTGAACTTGAGTTGAGCCTAGTAAACTTAGAATCGAGTTGAGTTCAAAGCTCTAGTTTTGCTTATCTATATTTTTCTTTCATAAGATAAAATTAGTTTTGAATGATTAAATAGTTCGATTTTGTATTAGACACTAAATATAATTTCTTCATACATGAAACTATTATTATCATGTAAAATCATCACTAAGACATGGTTCTAATGATTTTCTTTTATATTTTATCAAAACAATTATAAAAAAACAGATCAAATACATTATATTAAATGTGCAATATTAAAATTTAAGTGGAGTCGAGCGGAGTAGAAGACTTCTCGTACTTACCTGATTCGAGCTAGACTATTAAACTTTAAATTAAAACAAATCATACCAAACATTGAACGAATTTACGTTTTATTGAGCTGTGATCGAGCTGTTAGTAGCCCTCTAGCTATCTTTTCTCTCTGATATCAATAAAACCTGCATAAAGGTTACGGATTTTTTTCCCAAGGTGAACGATGATTTTTCTTTTCAACTGTAGACAAAGATTTTATTTTTAAACATTTTCTTATAAAAGGAAGAGAGGTGGAGCAACGAGCAATGAGAGAGGAGTATCTAGAGATGCGGCGTACGAGTGAAGGGAATCGCTCATTCTTAGATGGCTGCGCGCGAGTGAGGCGGCGTGGCTCGTGTGGCTGTCCGTGTTGACGACGGCTGAAGTTGGTCTTACGTCGCTGCTATGGGGCGGTACAGTCCTCCGGGTACCACAATGTTCCTCTAGGGTGGGTCCCACTCCTTCCTGATCCGGACCCACCCTTTTCTCGTCCGGTCGTCGGACCGCGGGAGAGTTTTGTGGCTCCGTTCGTTTCACGTGCACGTGCGGCTGCCTTTTCGCAAAAACATTGTGATAAGAATCCGTTTGAAGAAGTCCGATCAGTCAAAACAACTCGGCTCGGTCAGAATTTGAACTAGAAAAAATATATCTAGTTTAAATCGTTAAATTCAGTTTTTAAAATGCTCAATTTAAAGTAAATTTTACTAATTCATAAGTAATTCATTATTTATCATTCTTGTTAGAATTTGTATATTTAAATATTTAATAATTATACATAAATAAAGATATGAACTATGTAAGTATAAGAGAATTTATCTTACAATTTTCTCATTTTTTAATGTTTTCAACCTAACTATGTATTTAATATTTTAAAGTTTATAAAATTTATTTAAAAACACTTTATCTTATAAGTAAATATAATTTGATATAAATATAATTTTCATATATATGTATGCAATCTTACTAAATTTCCTGCTTCAAAATAAGCTATCAATTGTTCATGAATCGGTTCAATTCAAAATTTTAAAAAAATCGAATCAATAATAGATTTTGATTTTTTGAATAATAATTTACACCCCATTTACATTTTTTTAATGTAACAAGCTAAATGTTTTTAGAAAACAACATTGTTTTAAAAAATAATGATAAAGGGTTTGATAATTATAACTTCGAGACAATCCTAAAAAATTAAACACACATCACATCACATGTCATTCTCATGTTGAACGTATCATCATAATTGAATAAAATTCTATAAAAATAAATATAGATATTGAAATAGAGTTCTCGGTGCATTATGAAATAATTTTTGAGATTTAACCCGTATATTTAATCTAACAAGAAATATTAAAATGCTCAAAAGACTCAAGGCAATTTAACTGAGATATCGAGATGCTAATCGAGAATAAGATCTCGGTAAAATTATGATAAGTAACATCAAGATTGTCAAGTAAATTATATTAGACTTAACACCAACAATAAACCAACGATAATTTCACTGTAGCCATTTTAAATCAGAAGAACTTGAAAGATCTCGAGTCAAATCACGCACTTGTGCCCATGAATCAAAAATTATCATTATTCAAATAATCTTGTATCATTTAGATTAACTAAGATAATTAAGTTAATTATTATTTAACTTCACATTTTTACATCATAATCATTTCACAACCAAATACGAGTTAAAATATTATTTTAACTATTTATTTAATTAATCAATTGGCACATGAAATCAGGTCACCTAAACGTGGCCAAAAAACTTATAAAATTTAATCTTTTCTTGGTTTCGAGCATTATTAAGTAGGTTAGTCAGTAGATTTTACAAATCTAGGTTGAAACAAATATTTTATTATATTTTACATTACAAATCACAACTTTAATAAAAATTAAACTTTTAATACAAAAACAATAAGAAAACTAACAGATCTGCTAGGGATGATGATGATCTACCTATATGCAAGCCTAAATAGGGTAATCTACGTGCAAACAACCATGACATGCCCAAAAACGAAACCAAAAGAGGAAGGAGAGAAAAATGTACCTCACGGGGATGCAAGAAATGGGGAAGAAGAGGTGAGGGGATGAGGAGGGATGAGGTCAGAGAGAGAAAGAGGGGGGAGGAGAGGGGCTGGATGGAGGAGGAGGAAGGAGTAGGCTGGAGAGGCGGCACTATGCACAGGCATGTACCGCCCGCACACGCGCACTTGCCCTGGCTTTGATAAGATCGGCACGGGTCAAAATTGAAATGGGGGGAAATGATGGAAAAAGAGAGGAAATGGTGGGAAAGGCTCATGGAAGTTTCTAGAGCTCATCTAGGGCCATCAAGGTACGCCGAAATATCATGCCTAAGCAACCAAAACTCTAGGCTATGCAACGCCAAAGACGAAACATGCATAAAACACATGCGAACCCTAAGCTACACAATACAATTGAACCACAACAAATCACTAACTTGGCAATTGGGACTAACTGGAAAACTCAACATCGAATGGATCCAATACCCAAGCCCACAAAAACACACAAGGATATTTCTAGCACCAAACCGATTGAATTAGATTGACCACATGCTACTTCAATCTAGTCAACAATAAACCACAGCCATCAAATTTAATTCAAAGTTATATTTTAAGGATTAAACATGTTGTTAATAAGATTATCAAGTAGTATGAAATAACAATGAATTATGATTATTTGCATGATTTGTTATAAGTTTTAGATTAAGTACATGTTTTGCATGTGGTTTTTCTTCAGTAAAATCATGAGAAAGTGAGTTAAATCATAATAGATTAATAACCTGATATAATACATCATTTTACACCATAATAGTATGAAGACCATGTTTTTGTTTGATTAAAATTAGATTAAAAATAGTTAAGAAAACCTATAATTAGGGTTGGAAATCCTATCACAGTGCCTCGATAATGAGTACCAGCATTGCGATTGAGATTCTAGGGATTAGTTTTTTACGTGCGGCCCAATGACATGGCACTCATGCACTACACCATAAAGCAGTTTCTAAGGTTTTGATTTTTTGCATGTGTTCACTACCACAATGCTCAAGCTCAGTGTCATGGCCTTGGTTCTAGAACTATTTTACATGTTAAATAATGTTTGTTGGTGATGATTAAGTGATAATTTACGACTTATATATGAGGTAAGTTGTTGCCAAAAGTACCATGCTGTTAGTCATATGTGTGGTGTAAAATGATGCCTTAGTTTTCGTGAAAGTGTTTTATTAATATTTTCTCTTCACAATGTATGCCATGAATGCATATGTTTAGTATGTAAATCACACTTAGTGACTAATGGATGTAAGATGATTGTGTGGTACATTATACATTGAGTAAGTATTATAAACATGTCATGTCATTCAGATACATCTATATAGACTAGTCAGGTAATTGATATAGATTTTTTCTTTGGGTTACTCGGACTAAGAGGTTTGACAGTTGACCATTCAAGAGCTAGAGGCTACACGTGACTGGCTCGTTTAGTCATGCTAAGGGAGTTTTAAGATACCTTATGTGCTAATGTTTTAAACGGTTTGATTGAGAGGTGTTTTGACGTAATGGCATATGTATGCTCATGTATTATATTTAAGTCAATAAAATAAAAACTAAAACACAAGGATTTACATTTTTACATGTGTTGAGTCCAAGCATGTAAGACCTAGACTTGATAATATATTTTTACAATTTTTTTATATTAAGGTAATGAGATAATAGCGTGCTATGTTATCACCCTTGAACATCCCCCTTAGATAAGGACTAACGAAGGACGAGGTTACTATCTTAATAGCGTTAGTGATCATTAATGGAACCACAAATTTGTTGCTTAGTATTATCGATTATGACGGTGACCCACCGACAAGTTTGCCAGGGTTAATAAGCTCCATTTGGCTATAAAGGTTGTGAATCATATGTCCACATTTATGATGGATTTTTATCATGATTTTTATATGCATTTTTAAAATTTTCTTGTCACAAAAGTTGGGCTACAAAGAAAGTTTTTCTTCTTATGACTTAAGGCAACAAAGGTTGAGCTATAGTTAAGTTTTAAGGTCACAAAGGTTATTCCATAACTTATAACCATTAAACCAAAAAGGTTAAGCACAGACATGCATCTATGTTTCCTAAATCATAAATGCCGAACTAATGATAATATTTTTAAATGGTTTAGGGCTGTAAAGATTCAATTATAGCAAGATGTATGTTAATAAAGTTTTTATATTAAGTATGTTTTATTTTTAAAAATCATTTTTAAAAAAAACTTCCTAAGCTACTATCCATGATCCTAAGGGTTCAAAATATTATAAAAAATTAGGCAAAATATCATTTCATACATAATTTATTTTACAGATCAATTTTATTTTTATAAATAAACTCTCATTAAATAATAAGATAGACTATAATTGTAACACCCCAAATCCGGTTCACACTTGTGAACCAAACCGGCATGTTACAGGCCCCGGTTAGGTCGGCTAACCCGAACCTAACTCGTGCGGATCCAATCTCGGCGTCTTAAGATGAAGATCCAACTTGCTATATGTATGTATGAATGCATAAAACCCTAACAGGATACTACATGGATGACATGCAACCAATTTTCACACCAACACAATTACAATCAAAATTAGTAAAAATTCTAAAACGAAAGGGACAGAATTTCCCCTAAAAATGCAATTAGGGGCCACCCTGTCAAAATCATATATTCAAACATATATACGCATAGCAACAATAGCATTCACACAGACTTCTAATCTACCATATTCATCATTCTCTAAACTTTGGGTCCTAACCCATCACACTTTTGCTGCGCTACTCTGATCATTTCATTTCATGTCATTGTCATGCCTCAAATATTTAATCATAGCATGTTTATAAAATAACATCATAAACAAAATATTAAACATTCAATCACCCAATGTGTGTGTGCAGAAGACCTTATTGCTCCTCCGTCCAGGCTGGCTCATCCATCTCGTGCTTATCACCTACATATAGTATAGGAAAACACGTCAGTAACAAGTGTTACTGGTCCGAAAATAAAATAACTATAACAAGCTGGCTATGAGAGCAAACTCTCATATGAAAGAAAACAACATATACTCCACGTGAACACTCTGAAGGGCACTACTGAGGAGCCACTGGGCTGCAGACCCGGTAGCATCCCGAACTTACTGATCTGCTGCTGGTACTGTGCCGCTCTCGGCACTTCTTTTTCAGTACTTCTCGTGAAACTTTATCCTAAGCCCTCTCCTGTACCTCCATATTTCTCCTGGCCTTGAGCACGAAGGCCGAGTACTCTCAGGCAGTCGCCTTTAGTACCCTTTGAACCACAAGTCCGGACATGCGCTGTACTAAACAGTACCCGTAAACCTCCACGTTCTCCGGGTGTGAGGAACTCAAACGCGGAGTTGTCAGGATCCCTCGGGAATGGAACAGTCCGCTGGCACTAATCCAGAGCCCGCTTTGACTGTCACGGCATCCTCTGCATGGTACGTGCAGTCGATTTCTCCATCTCTCGTCTCACTGAAAACGCGAAAACTACATATATATAGGGCTGGGTAGGGATTTATATAATAGGCCCGAAGGCAACTTGTGGTGGATCTTGTTTTCGAAATCATCCTCGAGGGATCTCATCCTCGAGGGGTTATTAATCCGGAAAACTATTCGGTTAAATGGCCCGAGTTAAGTGGGATCCGATAAAGCGCCACTTAACTCGTCCTGTAGGCATTAAAACAAACATACAATAGAAAAGAGTAAAACAGACGAGTCCTAAACGGACCTGGTAGAAGCTCCAAGCGTGTCATCGCGCCTAGGCGGCAAGCTCCTACTCCGTACCTACACATCAAAACTAAATACTAACGCCCGCTAACTAAATGATGAATCACACACAATGACCGTCAATCAACAATCAAATAATCATAAATATGAAAATAATTCTAACTAATATTATTCATACCAATTTTACTGTGTTTTTCCTAAGTTACATCGTACCCGATTAACATGCTCAAATTTACTTTACATCATCGGATCACTTAATATTTACTCATTACCAATCATATCATACATATCATTACTTCTTTCATGCTCAGACTTCTATCATGGGAATCACTCAATCCTATCATGTTATGCTAACAATCATCAATTTAAATAATCAAATTGGAGGTAATTATACCTCACATCGTCGGCAATCGGCGACGGCTAGGGTTCCGTCGCGTGTCTCGGAGCTCGAATTCGGCGCTCCCCGGCGTCCGACGTTCGATCGGGCTCGACTGGGTGAGCCCCGCGGAAGATCCGGTGAATTCCGGCGAATTCCAGAAATTCCGGTTTTCCGGCAGCTACTGGCGGTTTTCCGGCGGCTTCCGGTGGTTTTCCGGCGACAATCGCCGGCGGCGTCTACTGGCCGGAAAGTGGTCGTGTTGGGTACCCTCGGAACCGGCTCGGCGAGCCCGACTCATCTACGAGGTCGACGCGGCCAACGGAGGTGGCGGCTCGCCGGAAAATGCATAAAACAGAGCGGCGGCGATGGGTCGCTAAATCCGGCCGGCCAGGCCGGCGATGGCCTCCGCTCCGGTCGGGAAAGGCGGCTGAGGGATCGAGGGTGCCGAGGCGACTGCTGGATCGCAGCGGCGACGGTGCCCGGCGGCGCGATTGGCGACGGAAGCACGACGCAAAGGCGCGGCTTCCTCGCGTCGCGGCGGCCAGCTCGTGGCCGGGCCTGGTCGGGGCGGCAGGGCCACGCCGTGGCCGGGCTGGGCGCCGTCGATCGGCGGCCAGGCGGCGTCGGCCGTGGCGGCGGTGGCGCGCGAACAGGGGCGGCGCGGCGGGCGAGGGTTTGGGGAAGAAGAGAAGGGCGCGGGGGTGTGTGGTGGCAAAGTCGTAAATATTACTTGACTCGTCTCCGACTCGAGTCAAAAATAATATTTAAGTCGTAAAAATTCCAAAAAAATATGGGAAAAATCCCATAAAATCAAACAACACCAAAAAAAATCATAATGATATGCTCTAGAACTATCAACCCACCCAAATGCCCGTAACGCGTCCTAACGCGGTAAACGGCCTAAAACTAATTCTACGATCCATTATATATCATAATAAAAAAAATGAACTGCATACTCTCATATATTCTGATAACTCATTCTTTTCTGCTGTGTTCATGACGTTATCATCATATACTTGGGTACACATGACCCTCATGGCTCATACACGAGACCGGCGTCGGCTCAGTACACGTGTTCTGAAACTGACTCGACTCGAAAATAACGGTCGAACCGACCGGTTCTGAATATAAAACCCTGACTCGAATCGTGGGTTTTACAATAATAATCTAATATCTTAGATTTAGATTTTAATTGATTTTAAAGATAAAACTTAATTGAATGAGAAGAAAAACTACAATAATTTGATTTATTATATTTATTTTTATTGTATTTTGATCGGCTAAAATTCCTACTTTTAATCCGAGGAGTATTGAGTTACCCTTTTATTAATAAGATTAGATCATTTAAGTTAATTAAATCATTACTAGTTGATCTAAATTGGGTTGGGACAAAATAAGTTGATATTAATATTTTTTACCAAAATAAAATGATTTATTATTTGCTAAAATAATTAGCACAGCTAAATAACTCATTTATTAATTACCCTAAACAACGAGTGGAAAATTACTTTTTATCATTTCAATTAGTATACTGTGACTGAGCTATTCATTGGTCCTCATGGTTATCCAATTAATCAGTAGTTCTGGTAAGTTAGGAACTGAGAATGGGGAGCCACTGATCAATGACGAGGGAAAGGAGCCTACATATATAAATGGGTCAAACCTGGAATTCGAGACAAAATCTGATGATCACCATTCTTGTCGCCGAAGCCATTTCCTTGCTCCAATTTCCCATGACCATCTTCCAAATTTAAACCTTAAAATCCGTTACTTATCTTTATTTTAAGGTGCATTTCAACTCTTTTTTTCCCAATATTTTTATTTTATATTTTATATCGGAATATTGATTTTTAGCCGAGTTCCTTATCCATAAACATGTATGGACCCCTTTTATCATTTATAATAATGTTTTATAAATTGCGGGCATGCAAGATCATCCAGAAAATATAACCTAATTTAGATATCACCACCTAGATGAATGGATAATTAACTATTTTAGATTTAAAATAAACATGAATGGATAATTAACTATTTTAGATTTAAAATAATATTAATACTCATGAACTGTCAGGTAATTATAGTTGCTCCACTTGTAACTTGTAATTAAGAAGAATTATCGCCTCATCAATAATGATTCCCTACTATGTAATAAATAGTTGCCCCACTTGTAATTAAGAAGAATTATCGCCTTCTATAAGTAGTGATTCCTCACTTGTAATTAAGAAGAATTATCACCTTTTATCAGAAATTCTTATATTTTGCTCGTTGCTAACCTCAACTTACAACTTTATTTTGGCCCGTGACTAGCAACCTAGCCAACACTCTTAATTTAACTCCGTCATCTAACACTAGAACCATAAGGCTCTAATACCATTTGTAATGACCTAGCCCAAAATACAACATAATGGGCTAAGTAATCTCATTAAAAGTGGTTAACCAAGTTAAAGATGTATAGTGCATTCACACTTATAAACATGATTTTATCCCACTAGGTATTATATATAACACTAAGCTAATTGATCTCACCAACTGTGTGCATGAACATTTTTTTAGTAAAGGTATATTTTTAATTACTATTTATGTATGTTTGTCACATAACATATCAACTCTTGTTATTAAAAGTATTGTTAAAATTGATTTTCAGTTCAAAGTAGGACATTTAGCCAATCTAAATACAAAAAATAAAAATTAACAAAATGTTATATTAACATAAGCCCAATATAGGACAAATTTAGATTAGTATATTTGATAATAAGGCATCAACATGTTCGATATATAACACATTATAATAAAGTGTGATTAAGGGCTCCGAAGGCATGATTAATATTATTAATGTTATTTGTTTCTTGGGTGTCTTAGTCTTAATCATGTCATGCAAAGTAATAATTCATTAATAATGGTTTTAATATACGTCACTTATATATATATATGCTGTTGACATAATTGTCTATTTATTTAAATGACTTGTTTGCCTTATTTTAACGGCCCGCTAAAACTCCTTTATCTTCGGTCAACGAGAAGTGAACCAATTATTGGAGACATCTTTAGAGTATAAATCATCCACATATTAGAGTAGGAATTTTTGGCACTATACAAAATTTAAAATCAAATGGTTAAGATTCAGATGGAAATCTCAAACATCAGTTAAGAAATATCAACTTTCAAATCAATCTATCATAGATAATAATATAACTTTTCTCATATCCTTGAGCTCAATAATCTTTAGTTTCCATAGTGATAATTTTATTTAAATTCCTCTTTTTTCTTAAGTTAAATGAATATATCTTTTTGTCTTGTTCTATAACATAATCAAAGTAGTATTATGAAGA